>PVIY010013858.1:29290-58229 GCA_004026745.1 Myrmecophaga tridactyla | reverse complement strand
TGAAAGACAATATGAAGTGCACGAATATACGTCTTGTGGGTGTCCCAGAAGGAGAAGAGAAGGGAAAAGGAGAAAAACTAATGGAGGAATTATCACTGAAAATTTCCCAACTCTTAGGAAAGACTTAAAATTACAGATCCTAGAAGTGCAGCGTACCCCAAAGAGAATAGATGCAAATAGATGTACTCCAAGACATTTACTTATCAGAATGTCAGAGGTCAAAGAGAAAGAGAGAATCTTGAAAGCAGCAAGAGAAAAGCAATCCATCACGTACAAGGGAAGCCCAATAAGACAATGCGTAGATCTCACAGCAGAAACCATGGAGGCAAGAAGACAGTGGGATGATATAAATTATTGAAAGAGAAAAACTGCCAACCAAGAATTCTATAAACAGAAAAATTGTCCTTCAAAAATGAGGGGGAAATTAAAACATTTTCAGACAAAAAAATCACTGAGAGAATTTATGACCAAGAGACCAGCTCTGCAAGAAATACTAAAGGGAGCACTAGAGACAGATACGAAAAGACAGAAGAGAGAGGTGCGGAGAAGAGTATAGAAAGGAAAACTATGAGTAAAGGTAAAAAGAAGGAAAATTAGATATGACATATAAAATCCAGAAGGCAAAATAGTAGAAGAAAGTACTACCCGTGCAGTAATAACACTAAAGGTTAATGGATTAAACTCCCCAATCAAAAGACATAGACTGGCAGAATGGATTAAAAAGCAGGACCCATCTATATGCTGTCTCTACTCAAAGGATATGAGAGCAAGGACACAAACGGACATTTGCACACCAATGTTTATAGCAGCATTATTTACAATTACCAAGAGAAACAGCCAAAATGTCTATCAACAGACGAGTGG
This sequence comes from Myrmecophaga tridactyla, assembly GCA_004026745.1. Lineage (NCBI taxonomy): Eukaryota > Metazoa > Chordata > Mammalia > Pilosa > Myrmecophagidae > Myrmecophaga > Myrmecophaga tridactyla. The sequence goes on along the minus strand of PVIY010013858.1, from coordinate 57,365 downwards.
CTAAATAAACTGTGGCATATACGTACGATGGAATATTATGCAGCTGTAAGACAGAATAAAATTATGAAGTATGTAACAACATGGATGGACCTTAAGGACATTATGCTGAGTGTGATTAGCCAAAAACAAAAGGACAAATACTGTATGGTCTCACTGATATGAACTGACATTAGTGAATAAACTTGGAATATTTCGGTGGTAACAGAGACCATCAGGAGATAGAAATAGGGTAAGATATTAGGTAGCTGGAGCTGAAGGGATACAGATTGTGCAACAGGACTGAATATAAAAACTCAGAAATGGACAACACAGTACTACCTAACTGTAATACAATTATGTTAAAACACTGAATGAAGCTGAATGTGAGAATGATGGAGGGAGGAGGGCTGGGGGCATAAATGAAATCAGAAAGAAAGACGATACGATTGAGATGGTATAATCTAGGAATGCCTAGAGTGTATAATGATAGTGACTAAATGTACAAATTTAGAAATGTTTTTGCAAGAGGAAGAACAAAGGAATGTCATCACTGCAGGGTGCTGAAAATAGATGGCAATTAATATTTTAAAATTTCAACTTATGTGTGAGACTAAAGCAAAAAATGTTTATTTGGTACAAAATTTATATTTTGACTAGTGCATCTCCTAATATAACTTATGTAGATAGTTGGTTGAACAACATAAGTACATGGAACCTTGGGTAGGACATGAGATTTTGTTGGTTTGTCCAGAGTGATACCCCAATGAATCCCAGAGTGATTTGATCCGTGAGTGGAAAAGTATTTGCAAAGTCCCCTTCAGGGAATGGTGAGAACAGGAGAAAATTCAACTTCCCCAAGTTGAATTCTTGATATTCTCACAAGCAGTGTGGACAACCAAAGCTATAGGCTGAGCCCCCAGTCTTGGGGTTTGTTCATATGAAACTTAACCCCATAAAGGATGGGTCAAGCCTACTTAAAATTAGGCCTAAGAGTCACCCCCAAGAGAACCTCTTTTGTTGCTCAGATATGGCCTCTCTCTCCAGCCAATACAACAAGCAAACTCACCACCCTCCCCCCACCCCAACGTGGGACATGACTCCCAGGGGTGTGGACCTTCCTGGCAACGTGGGACAGAAATCCCAGAATGAGCTGAGAATCAGCATCAAGGGATTGAGAAAAACTCTAGAATGAGCTGAGACTCAGCATCAAGGGATTGAGAAAAACTTCTTGACCAAAAGGAGGAAGAGAGAAATGAGACAAAATAAAGTGTCAACGGCTGAGAGATTCCAAACAGAGTTGAGAGGTTATCCTGGAGGTTATTCTTACGCATTAAGTAGATATCACCTTGTTATTCAAGATGTAATGGAGAGGCTGGAGGGAACTGCCTGAAAATGTAGAGCTGTGTTCCATCCAGTAGCCATCTTTCTTGATGATGATTGTATAATGATATAGCTTTCACAATGTGACTGTGATTGTGAAACCTTGTGTCTGATGCTCCTTTTATCTACCTTGTCAACAGATGAGTAGAACATATGGAATAAAAATAAATAATATGGGGAACAAATTTTAAAATAAATTTAGTTTGAAATGCTAGTGATCAATGAAAGGGAGGTGTAAGTGGTATGGTATGTAAAAAAATTTTTTCTGTTTTCATTTTATTTTTCTGTTATCTTTTTATTTCTTTTTCTGAATTGATGCAAATGTTCTAAGAAATGATCATGATGATGACTATGCAACTATGTGATGATATTGTGAATTAGTGATTATATATGTAGAACGGAATGAGCATATATTAAGAATGTTTGTTTCTTTCTTGTAATTTCTTTTTAAACTAATAAAAAAATTTTTTAAAAATAGGAGAGAGATCAAGACATTTCCAGATGAACAAAAGATGAGTTCATCACCACTAGACCTACTCCTACACTACAAGCAGTGCTAAAGGGAGTCCTTCAGACTGAAAGGAAAGGACACTAGGCAGTGGTTCAAAGCAGCATAAAGAAATAAAGACCTCCAGTAAAAGTAACCATTTGGATAATTATAAATGCCAGTATTATAATATTGTTTTGTTTGGTATGTAACTCCACTTTTTACTTCCTACAAGTGCTAAAATGCAAATTCATAAAAATTAATGATAAATCTCTCTTTTTTAACATACAGTGTATAAAGATATAAGTGGTAGCATGTACAAAATAAGTGGAGGACAGAGAAATATAGGAAAAGTATATGTGTATGCTATTGGAGTGTATATGAAAAATATGTCCAGATAGAACATAAAAGGCACTCAGTAGTATACAACACAAAAAATCAAATAAATATAAAAGTAGGCATTAATGGAAGAGTTGAGGGATAAAAAAAGGTATGACTTGCAAAGGCTAAATAACAAAATGGCAGAAGAAAATCCTACATTATCAGTAGTGACATTAAATATAAAGGGATTAAAGTCTCTAGTTAAAAAGCGCAGATTGGCAGATTGGTAAAAAAGAATGACTAACTGTATGCTGTCTGTAAAAGACTCAAAGTCAAAGACACAAGTAGGTTGAAGGTGAATAAAAAAGAAAAAGAATATTCTTCAGTAAGAAGAAAAATGAGTCCTAGAGGAAACAGTGGGATGCAACAAGCAAAGATAAGCAATGAAATTAGTAAAATTTATTATTATGACTAGAGAAGTATTGGTCCCACATCTTGCTAACATAAAAGGGAAAATAGGACCAAGGGTAATAAGCCTTGGTTCTTCTTTATTAGAGAATATAGACACTGATAAATTTATATTTATTGAAAGTGGGCAGAGTTAAAGTATGTCTTCCAGAATTTTAAGGTCTGTCCCTAGAAGAATAAGAATAAAATGGGAAACTGTCAAATCACGTTTAGGAAAAAAGACAATAAGTTATTGGGAAAAAATTGAATAAAGAAAACTCAATCTGTTTATAAGTGTGTTAATCAGCATTCTCTTAATGGCTGGAGACCTAAACTCAGCTCAAATTGACATAAGCAAAAAAACAAAACATGGCATAAGCAAAAAGGAAATTATTAGCTCATAGAACTGAAAAGTCCAGGAATAGGTTTGATTTTAGAGAATCAGAATGATCTCTTTCATCTCTTGGATATGTTTTTCTATGTGTTGCTTTCACTGTTGAGCAGGCTTTTCATAGGCAGTGATAAGATGATCGATCACCTATAGTTTCAGAGAAAAAAGAAAACCTGCCTCCCACAAGTTTCAACAAAAGGCCAGAATTGTGTCACTTGACTTGGTTTAGGTCCAGCCTATGAAATAATTACTGGAAACGAGTCAGTGCTCAGATCGATCTGGCCTAGAATTAAGCTTGGACAGGAGTCAGGTCCATCCAAACTGTGTTTTCCCAGGAAGAATTAGAGAATATGGTCACAAGAAAGGGGAATGCTATACAGATAAAGAAATAACAGATGTCTACTATAGTAAGAAAGAGGAGACAAAAAGAAAAAGAAAAAAGCACCATTTGCATTCCAGTGTTCATAGCAGCATTATTCACAACTGCTAAAATGGAAGCAGTCCAAGTGCTCATCAGCCAACAGATGGATAAACAAAATGTGGTATATATACACAATGGAATATTATTCAGCCATAAAAAGGAATGAAGTTCTGATACATGCGACAATATGGATGAACGTGGAAGACATGTTGAATAGATAAGCCAGATACAAAAGGACAAATATCATGTGAGCTCACTGATTTTAAATTATTAGGATAAGCAAACTTATGGAGTCAGAATCTAGAATTAGGTTGCCAGGGGATGGGGCAGGGATAGGAAATGGGAAGTTAAGGCTTAAAATGTATTAGGTTCCTATTTGGAATGATGGAAATTTTTTGTTACTGGATGGTGGTGATGATAGCACAAAATTGTGAACATAATTAACAGCATTGAAATATATATCTGAATGTGATTAAAAGGGGAAATGCTAGATTGTACATATGGCAGGAGAATAATTTTTTTTAATCCATAGAACTATACTATACAGTAAACCCTATGTTAAACCGTGGACTATAGTTAATAGTACAATTATAAAAATGTACTGTCATCAATTGAAACAAATATTCCACACCAATGCAAAGTGTTAATAGGATGGTGAATGGAGATCCTGTATTTTATGCATGATCATTCTATAAAACATAACTTTGTAATAAAGAAAAAAATTTTAAAGTAAAAAGCACAAAATAATAGGCCAGAATATGTTCAGATATAGTATCAGTCACAGAACTCTTACATTGCATTAAAAAATCTAACTCTATGCTGTTCTTTAAATTCAAAACTAACACAGGGATAATAGGACAAGAATAGTAACAAGAGGAAATCAAGAACAGCAATGTTAATGAGACACAGATTTCAAAGCTTTGAAGGAAACATAGCAGTATTTCGACAGCCATGAAAATAAGTCATGAACTTTATACAATATATAAAACAAATCTGAAACAAGAAGAAATTGACAAATCCAATTATGTAAAACCAATTAATCAGATGGACAAAAAAGTAATAAACAATATAAATGACAGAAAAGCACAGTAAGTATAATCTCTTAGATATATACAAAAGCATACTTGGTACCCAACAAGTATACACATGGAGCTACCCAAAACTGCTTATTTATTAGGGCATGAAGGAGATTGCAACATTTTTTAAAAATCACTAGCACATAGGCCACATTTACTATTTAAATCCATAATTTAAAATATAGCAAAAGTGCACATATCTGGAAATAAAAACCATTTACAAATAATTTTTAAGCTAAAAGAGAAATCAGAATACAAATTACAATCTTCTCAGAACCAGACAAAGAAAGCATTATATTTATTAAAATCTACAGGATATGGATGGAAGGAAATTTGTAATCTGTTCACTGAAGAAATTGATGTAGGCTATCCACTTACGATGCATGAAAAGGATAACAAAATTGGCCCAAATAAAGTACATAGAATGAAGAAATTAAACAATTTTATTTTAACAAAATAAATACACACATGCACACATATACGTCACATGCACATGCACACATATACTTAGCATACTATGTTTGAAGCACTGTTCTAAATACTTTAATTCATTTGGATGCTCACAAACAACCTATTAAGAAGTTATTCTTAGCCCCATTTTACAGGTATAAAATGTGAACCACAGAAGATTAAATAACTTGTAAAATCCATCAGTATATAAAAGAATATTTTGTAAACAAGTAGGTTTTATCCCAAGACTGCAACAGTCGTTCAATTTTACAAAATCTGTCATTTACAGATTAAAAGAAAAACAATTTTTAATTGATTCTTTGAAAGCACCTGATAAATGTTTCCAGTTTGGGGAAAAGAATCTTAAAACTAAGCAAACTAAGAAGAGCACCACCTCCTTAACTAATAAAGGATATTAATCCCATACCCCAGAAATAACTAGTTAAAAATATAATGGATTTGTTTGTCGGACCATGCACCCCTACCCCAAATATATATATATATATAATATAGTAGAAAAAAATCACATTTTTAATATCAAGAAAAAAAGTGACTTGGAAAATATATATGAAGAACATTATTAAGTTTCACTGAAAGATATAAAGACCAGTTACCATATAATAGATAAAAAACCATTCAATAGTGTAAAGATGTCAATTCTCCCCCAAAATTAACTTATTACTTTATTTAATATAATCCCCCAAAATATTTTTGTGGAACTTGACAAGCTAATTCTAAAATTCACATGGAACAGTGAATGCACAAGAATACGAATGAGCTTTGAAAAGACACAAAGGTATGATGCGGAATGGGGAAAGCGGGCTATGTAAAGCCATAATAATTGAACTCAGTGTGGTATGCATGCCAGAACAAAAACTGAACACATAACACTGTAGTATATGATAAAGATAGCATCATAAATGTGTTAAGAAAAGTCTAGTCAGTAAAAAGTTAGCTCTCCATGGGTGAGGCAGAAAAGTGCATATTAAACTAATGTCTAAATGCAGGTAAACAGATTTTTAAAAGCATTAAAGTAATAGAAAATTTAAAGGAAATTAATTATAGATTTGAGTACATTTAAAATGTGACAAATTCTGTATCACAATGAAAAGGTGATTAAATTGGATTATAACATGTGACCAAAAGCTAATAATTTTCTTTTATAAGTTTGGTTCTTCAGAATCAATACTATGAATATGAACATTGCCCAGTTCTAGAAGAGCAAAAAGACAGAAAACTCACCCAGGAAATAAACATGAAAATCCCTACTTCACCGACAGTTAAAATGTAATAACCATAGATAACAATTTTAAATATGTACCAATAAACAGAGCATCAAAATAAATGAAACAAAATTTGCCTAACTTGAAAGGAGAAATAGGCAATTCAACAATTACAGTAGAGTTCCAGATTCCTCTCCCAACAACTGATAGAACAACTAGACAGTCAGTAAAGATACGGGAAAACGTGAACACTATCAACATACTTGATCTAATCGATATATAGACCACTCCACAAAACAGCAGAACAAATGTCCTTTTCATGTGCGCATGGACCTTCTTCTGGACAGACCATATGGGAGGTCACTAAAATAAGAACTGATAAATTCAAGTGGATTACAGTTGTATAAAATATGTTGTCTGATCATAACAGAATTAAATTAAAAATCAACAACAGAAAAACCTGGGAATCCCAAAGAATTTGGAAATTAAATAGCACACACCTAAAAACTGATGGGTCAAAGAAAAAAAACCACAATATCTTGACATGAATGAAAGTAAAAGGACATATTAAAATGTACAGGATATAGTTAAAGCAGTATTTAGAGGAATTTTCTATAGCTTAGAAAAGTCTAACATCAGTAAAATAAGTGTTTACCTTAAGAAGCTAGAAAAAGCAAGAGCTGGCTTTCTCGGGGTTCCAGAAAACAGGTAAAGGACTGCAGTAAAAGGGCGAGTGCTGAGTCAATAAAAGGCTTCTTAAAAGCTGTAGAGCTTATATAGCCCTTGCTGGCTTCTCGCCTACCCCTCACCAGCTTTGCATCAAGCTGGCCAGCACTTCCAATGCACCCTGGTCCCGAGTCCAGAAGGAGCAGACTGGGCCTTGTGCACATGCACATTTCACCCAGTCTGTGCAGTGGTGGCCTGAGGGTTTCGCTGTCCTAGTACTGTGGCTCTGCATAACCTCTGGGAGAGGAGCCGAGTTGGGCTGCCTGGGGCATGGCATTACTGGTGGGAGCACACACAGCTCAGTGCCCAAGACCGTGAGGAAATTGTTTCCTAGGGAAGAGGGACATTTGTAGCTGTGTAAATGGGGGAGTTCCTAGAGCCACATTTGCATGCCCCAGACAAGACATGCACAGAAAGGATCCTCTAAAAGTCCACTGAGTGAATAAGTGCTGAAAGAGAGCAGTCACACAGGCCAATTTGCAGACTGGGAAAGGTTTTTTTCTTTTCTTCCCTTTCCCTTTTTTTTTTTCTTTTTCTTTTTCTTTCTTTAGCTCCTGGCATTCAAGGAAAACTCAGTCATAACACTAGCTGGATACAAGCTTAAAGAACAGACACCAGAACTAAAATTTAGTTTTAGCACATTAATACATCAAAATGTCCAGGTTTCAACAGTAGGTTACAAAGCATACAAAGAAACGAAGTGATGGCCTGGGCAAAGGAGAAGATTAAAGCATTAGATACCATCAAGGAGGAGGACCAGATCTAAACATTGCAGACAAAAATTTCTTAAATATGGTCTTAAATATGCTCAAAGTGCTAGAAGAAAACATGGACAGAGAACTAAAGAAAATCAGGAAAATGATAGATGAACACAAAGAGAATATCAATAGAGAGATGAAAATTATGAAAAGGAACTAAACAGAGCTGAAGACCACAGTAATAGAAATTTAAAATTCCCTAGGAGGTTTCAACAGACTGGAGTTGATAGAAAAAAATCAGTGAAATTTAAGACAAGACCATTGAAATTCTCCAGTCTAAGGAACAGAAAGGAAAGAATGAAGTACATGAGCACAGCCTGAGGAAACTGTGGGACACAAATAGGCACAGGAGTCTACACATTGTGAGCCCAGGAAAAAAGAAAGAAAAAAACTCACCAAATTATATACTTTAAATATATGTATGTCAGTTATACCTCAATAAATAAAAGGGGGAAAAAAGGAATGAACTAGTAGTAACACATGCCCCACAGCATGGATGAATCTCTCAAAAACATCACTCTATGTGAAATAAGCCAGACACTAAAGACTACATATGATATGATTCCACTTATATGAAATTTCTAGAAAAGGCAAAATTATAGTGCCAGAAAGCAGGTCAGAGTTTACCTAGTTCCAGGGATGGAAGTGGAGATTGAAGGCAGACAGGCACAAGTGAGAGAAAAGGCAGACACGGAGATGAAAGTGTTCTAAAATTGGATTATGCTGATGGTTGAACAATTGTAAAAATTTACTAAAATGTATTGAACTTTATTACTTAAAATTGGTGAACTCTATAGTATGTAAATTGTACCGCAATTTAAAAAACATTTAAAAAAGATAATAGCTCTTTTTAGATCATTAAATTGGCAGCAGTTTTTAAAAGATGTTATTTTAAAGATTAATTAAATGTTATATTATTCATATTATGTATCACCTACTTATACTAAATATTGTTGGATATTGGTTAACAAAGACAGGATCCATGTCCTAGAAGGGCGTACAGACAGATGCAATCCAAGTGCATTAACTGCTCTCTCATAGAGGAAGCACATTGCAAAAATACCTCACTCTTTCTAGGGACTGATTTTGCAGTTAAGATAAGCACTTTAGACGTTGCAGATGACAAGCAAACTAGTCCAACTTGTCTGGAAAGTAATTTGCAGTTTGTTGCAACACTCTGAACTTATACCCTTTGGTTCCCCAATTCTTTTTCTGAGTACGTATCTTAAATAATCAGAAATTTGGATAGATTTGTTATACCCAATCAATCAGAATTAGTAACAGGAAATTCTAAAATAAAACACTTGAGAGCAACACAAGTATACAATGATAGAATGTTTAAACAGGCCATGGTGTATACACGGCATAATATTATGTAGCCATTTAAAGTTTGTTCTTGCACAAAGACATGACATGGAGAAATCAATTGCTAAACTGTTTGTGATAATCTCAGTATTAAAAATGTGCAATAATGAAAAGTGTTAACAGGGAAAACTGTGGGGGTGGGATAGATGGGAACTCTGTTTTCTGTCTGATTTTTCTGTAATCTACAACTTTTCTACTAAAAAGTAAATTGTGTATTTAGGTATGTACACAGACTAAAAGGTAATGCTCCACAGTATTAACAGTGGCTAACTCTGTGGGATTGTAGGTAATTTGTTTCTGTATACTGTTCCATAATTTACAAGGTTCATGCAAGTATTACTATATTAAGTGGGAAAATATGTCCTTCATCTGTTTACACAAAGTAGTACATGTTCACTGCAGAAAAGTTAGACAGTAGAGATGACAAAAATCTTCATTTGAAACCCACCACCCACAGACTGCCTTATTTTGAGGTATATCCTTCTAGACAGGTCTGTGCAAATAATCTGTTTTACAGAAAATAGAGATAGCAGGCCTAAACACTATTTTAGACTTTTTAGTCGAACAAGAGAGAAACTGATAATAAATAATTGCCTGAAATAAAATTTTTTCAGGCTGTAGAAGCAGGAAGAGAAGATGCCAGTGTGGGTGGAGGGGGGAGAGAGGGGACAAGAGGATGCAGATGGAAGTTACAGCCGAGGGATCACCAGAGGAGATGCAGAGACCAGCTGTGATGTAACCCTACCAGTGTACAGGAGAGGCTCCTGCTGGGCTCTCCTCTTCTCGCAGAGTGGGAGAAAGGCCTGCACGGTTGCAAGGGTGAGGCCCTAAGGGGAGAGGAGGCTTAGAGCCACCCCAGCCTGGAGAGTGCATGCTTTATGGGAGTTTAAAAGAAAGGCAAGACCACAATCCCCAAGGTTACATCACCCAGAGCTCCCTCTCAAGAGGAATTACTATAAGTCAGAGTGAGTCCAACTGCCAAGCAGACATTACCAGGCTCAAATATTAGAAAGGGAGGAAGAATGAACCATGGAAAGGGCAGAGGATCGAGAGCCAGACAGATCTGTTTCACTGTACCACTCACCAGCTGGCAAGTTACCTGACTCCTCAGGCTCAGTTTCAGAGGATATCAGCAACTACCTCGCAAGATGGCTGTGAGCATCTGAGATAAAATATGTAAACACCTGGCACACAGGAGCTACCTGACAAATAGTAGCAGTTATCATTATCAGGACTCCCTGTCTGAGAAGAGCTGCAGTATGACATCATGGTTAAGAGCACTGAATTTGAAATTAGACAAAACTAAACTTAAGTTTAAATCTTTGTTCTGCAACTTACTAGCTGTGTGATCTCAGGCATCCAAGCCTCAGCATCCTCTCCTTACATGAGGTTAATGCCTGCCACTCCAGGCTGTTTTAAGGATTTAAACAAGGCAAGGTATATAAAATAAATCCCTTGGCATAGTTGCCTATGTAATTAAAAAGTAGCTATTATTACTACCACATGTGTGATCTCGGCCACCTTATCTAAGCTCTCTGAACTAGAGTTTAATCAGCTGTTAACATTAACTTTCCACCAACTACCTGGTTCCCTTTATCCCAGGGCACAGTACATGACTCATGAGCACAGCAGTAAAAGACTCATGAGCATACATGAACAGCAGGTTTCTGCTAAGAATGAGATAATATATATATATATAATGTATCTAACAGTGTGTGGCATATGATGCTAGAAAAAAATGAAGCTATTATTTTCGGAGCTCAACTGTGGCTCACCAAGGGCAAAGTACCTTGACTTACTCATTTTATAATCCTTGCACCTGACAGAGTGCTGGAGTGTTGGAGGTCCTCAGCAAATATTTACTGGTGGCACAGAGGCAGCAAACTCCAGCAGCCACTCTCACGGCAAGGATAACCAAGTCATCTTGGTCAGTCCTCTAAAAACAACTTGAAATTCTTCATCACTTTACCACCAACAACATTCACAGAAAGTTCCTGTGTCAAGTGTCTGCACCTCCTCATTCAAGGAGGTACTCATATAATGCCTTCAGAAAGTAACCTACTAATGACTCCACATCTCAGTGAGGTGAAGGAGGGGTAAGGGTCTCTCTGGATGTGATGCTGCAAACATTGTGAATATTCCAAACCATGAATCTAGTACACAACACACAATAGCATTTTTATAAATTAACCCAGGTAATGGTCAAAGGGGAGACCAGAAAGACGGTACCAGTTACTTAAACCTGCCCAACTAAATGTTACCTGTGCTAAGATAATAGTTTATGATACCACTTTAATTTATAATTAACATTCTTATGGTTTGTGCTAAACAGTAGGTTAAAAAATCCACAAAAATTATGTGTAAAGCAGGAAAAAGGTATTCCATGTTGCTGTCTTAAGAAACAGAGACCTACAATGATCAGAAAGAAGCTTTTCTGCTAATTTGACTAATACCTGATTACATCACATTTTTAGTTGAGCCTTTCATATTATCCTAAAAAATTGCTTTCTTACAGAATACACTGGTATTTCACCAACAGCTTTACTTTCAATTAATCTAGAGTAACACAATTTTCTTTTTTATTGAGAGTCTATATCTGATTTAGTAGAGAAATATAGGGTTGCTACCAAAAAAAATTGGAAAATATAAAGAGATTAAACTCACCTTTTCGTTCAGGTCACCCAAAGATAACCGTTATTAACACTTTGTGACACTTAATGTTCCTAGAGTGTTCAAAAACATGACTTTTAATGCTTCAAAGTGTTCTACAAAACAGTAACTCACATACATTTCCTTATTATTGGACATTTAGGTAGTTTAGAAGAATTGTTTTAGTAAAGTCAGCTTTTTCCTTTATATTAAATATAAACATATAAATTAACTGTTTGTCAGAGCTCTACATTTATTTCCATCAGCACAGGAAGATAAGGCACTCTAAGCAAAGCCTTCAGCCAAAAACCCACCAGCGCAAAGTTCCAGGAGTGTAGCTAGTGAGAGCTGAGTTTGGAGGTAAGGGGTTGTCTGGAGCCTTAAGTGGGTGAAGTGAACAGAAGAGCAGGGATATAGGGATATCTGTATGTACTATCTGAGACTTTATAATAGGTTCACTCAGATTATGTTTCAGAAACCCAAAACCTCTATATTGTTCCTATGCCAGAAAACCCTGAAACCCAGAGGAACCAGTCTCTCCAAGAACATCAGCAGTTGCATCCCTCTATACCATAATGTCAACACCCCTTCTCAACATAAATTAAAATGGCCATTGCCCAAATATCCCTAAAGACTGAGAGAAGGATCAAACGAGAGGGGAGTTGTAATGGAGAAGATAGAATTTAAGAAATGACTATGACTACTGAATCATAACAGTGACATTTCTTTTTGGTCTCAGTGTATTAGAGCAACTAGAAGGAAATATGTGAAATTGTGCAACTGTAACCCATACCACATACTTTGAAATTTGTTCTATAACTACTTGTTAAAATGTACTTTAAAATCTACCACTTTTCTGCATATATGGTATATTTCACAATAAAAAAATGTTTTAAAAAATAATGTGAAAGATAAATACCAAAAAAAAGGTAAATAAAAAAAATAAGATAAATAAAAATGATGTGAGATCCACTTCCTGAGACAGGAAGGTGGATGGTACATATTAGGAAACTTTAACAAGAGTTGAAAAAAAAGATGTTCTAGTCACTAGATGGGATAACAAGGAAATTCAGTGAACCAAATCTCCAACTACCAAAGTGTTAGCGTTTCGATTTTTATATAAATGGTGTAGGATACTCATTTTTAATTTAAAGCTATAAAGGTAAAATTCATCCTCTCCTACTTCTGAAGCATTAAAGATCTCAAATCAGAGAACTAATTAACACTTTATTATATGCCTATAGCCACCATATGACTTAGATTTCCCCAGACAAGCCCCAAGTCAAACATCCTATCCTTTGAAAGACCACGTATGGGCCACAATCACCATCTCTACTAATTCTGTTCATGAGTCTTCCACACCAGGAACTGCAAAACCAGTCTTAATACTTTTGCCCAGACACTGCTCATATGAAAGGGAAAACTTACTGAGGGAATGTTTCTAAAATCAATACTGCTGACAGAATTATAGGAGTCATTTTCCCTCATGCTAACAATAATGTTAATACTATGTTAATTTGTTCTAAATTCGATACCTATGATTTCTAGGGAAGTGTTTTTCAACTCTTTATGTTCTGCCTTAATACTCGACCCCTCTGCTCATTCAAAAATGGCCAGTTAAATTATCAGAGAACACATCTAATAATCTTCATTTGACCCCAGAAAAATTCCAAGCGACCTTCAGATGACCCTGGATGTAGTCACATAGAAAGAGTCAACCAACACACTCTTTTCTCTCCTGGGAGTTCCTGAAGAGCAGATAAAGAGAGCAGTTCTCACAGATCTAATTTCAATGACTTTAAGATGACTTCTTCACCATCCCTATTTTAATGACTCCTCACTTCCCCAACAAGTTTTATACATCTTTTCACGAGAGGATATCACTTTTCATTCAACAATTCATTTCACCTGAGTTGCAGGCACTACATACTAAGTGCAAAGAAATTAGTGAGTTACAAAATGGGCATTTAGTCTAATAGGGTAACCAGAAACATTTAATTATATAGTTATGAGGGGAAAAAATAAAATGAACAATAATATAGGGAGGGATTGCAAATTAGGGCATTGAGGGAAGCATTCCCTGAGGACATATGAGACTTAGAGGTTGAGAAGGAAACAGTTACACAAAAAACAGGGAGAAAAAATGTTCTGGGGAGAAGGAAAAATATGTACAATGGCTTTGAAGCAGAAAAGACATCGAAGAAATCAAACAAGTAGTCAAAAGTAGAGTGAGCAACAGATGGAAATGTGGTTGGAAAGATCAGCACAACTAGATAATGCAGAACTTTTTGAAAAGGGTTAAACAAGGTAGTAATGCAATGTCATTATGATTTCTGAAGATTATTCTGCTAGATTACTAGGAGTGCAAGAGCAGAAGGGAGACAAATAAGGAAGCCATTTTAGTCACCTAATAAGAGGAGGATGGCTCAAGCTAAAATAGTAGCAGTAAATATAGAGAAAATCATAGTAGCAGTAAATATAGAGAAAATCATAGTGAGTCAAGGTCTATTTAAGAAGTAAACAAGTTTGCTGATGGATTTGGATATGAGGTATGAAAGAAAAAAGTGTCAAGTATGACTAATGGTTTGTAGTTTAAGCAACTGAAAGGATGGTCGTGCGATTTACTGAGATGGGGAAAACTGGAAAAGGAACAATGGATTTGGTGTTGGGAGAACTGAGAGCTGTGTTTTAGACACTTATGAAACTTGAATTTCATAAGTAATCCAAGTTAAGAAATCAAATAGCATTTGGATATGAATCAAGAGCTCAAAAGAGAGGTCTAAACAGGATATAAATTGTAGGAGTCATGAGTTGATGGATAATCCTGAACAACATGGGAATGGATGCAGTCACACAGGGAGAAGAATATAGAGAAGTCCAGACTGAGGCGTGGAGAACTCTTGGAGCAATGTGGAGGAAGGAGACTGGGGAATAGTCAGAGATAGGTAGAAAACCAAGTCATAAAGGCATAGAAGTCAGTTATGTCAAGGTGTGCACCAAAGGTGCTGCATTATGCAGAATGAAAATTAAGTATGATGGTGCAGAAAGGTGACTTTGAGAAGAGCAGTTTTAGTATAGCAGTGGGGACCAAAGATAGCTGCAGTGGGCTGAAGAAGGAAGAGCAGGCAAGTGGACAACCACACGTGGAAACTCTTTTGAGAAGTTTGATTGTGAAAACAAACTTATAAAGCTGTGACTAGATAAGGAAGAGATCAAGGAAGATTTTTGATGTGGTAGTGAATTAAGTTTGTATCCTGGTGGGAATAATATTAATGGTCTTGGAGGTGATGAAGGACTAAAGCCCTTGAGAAAACAGAAGGTGGCAGACAGCTTTAATTGATGTCCTTTTTGCTCCATTAAATTAGAAGTTTCCAGTGTTAACCCACCATCCACCACTGTGCCTTCATCATTTTTTCTCTGCCTATATGCATGTACTTCTACTTTCCAAATATAAGTGTGTATCTCCCCCCTTCTCAAGCTTTGTGTGATTTAACAGCTTAGAAAAAGTACTGAATTAAAAACTAGAAAAGCTAGGTCCTAACTTTAACTCCCCTCACCCCCAATACACAACACACACATTATCCTTGGGTAAATTATTTCATTCAAGCTTTGGTTTCTGAAATACTTCCCTCACTGGGTTGTCGTGAAGGGCAAATGAGGTAATAAGTATGAAGGTACTTGTCAACTGTGAAGGACCATGCTCGTGTGAGAGGGGTGGTGGTGTAACTAGTGAGACAGTCCAGAGGTACACTTTACACATGGCTGAGAAATACCTTATAATTATCTGTAATTAGGAAAGAAAGGTTTGACAGAGCTGACATCTGGGATTGTGAGAGAAAACTGAAACTGCTGTGAACACAGCAATTTACTGCTGTCATTTGGCTGACTACTAGGCTATCTTTCTCAAATTCTTTTCTTAAAATCCTTATATATACAACATAGCACACACATTTTTTTTTGTTCTGTACTTCTCTACCCTGTCTCTAATGAATTAGGAAGGAAATGATTGTCATGATCAAGGAAACTATTTTATGACAAACTTACTCTGCATTCAAAGTAAAGTTTACTAAGCAGTGACTAGGTGTCACTGCAAAGTGCTGGGGATACAGAAATAAAACATCATCTCTACTCTTAAAGATCTTATACACTAGCAGAGGGGAAAGGAAATCAGCAATCTGGGAATAAAGAAAATGGATACTTTGGGGCAGGGGACTGGGAATCAGGAAATTCTTCTGAAGTTGCATCTCAGATTAAAAGATGAGCAAAAGTTAGTCAAAGGGGAGAATGGCTCTTCAGGCAATTGAAAAGCATGTACAGTGGCATTAAGTCCCAAGATTTTCCCATTCCCACAGTAAACAACCTGGTATGGCAATGGCAAAGGGTATGTAGCAAGAGTGAAGGCAGGAAGACCAGTGATTAGAAAACTATTGCACTAATCCAAGCAAGAGAGTATGGTGCACTAAACTAAGTCAGTGGCAATAGGAAAGAAGGGGTACAGCTGATTCTGTGTACTACAAAGTGGTAGAGAGATAGGGTGGTTTTTGAGAGGTGGGGGAGAGAGGGGAACTTGGAATAACTAGGTTACTGGTTTTGAGTGAGTAGGTACCATTTACTAAGATAAGGAGAACCAGGAGCAGGGTGAGAAAAATGAATTCAGCTTTGCACATCCTGATATCCTGAAAGAGCCATCTAGTAGGCAGCTGTATATATGGTGGGGGTGGGGGGGTGAGAGGAATCTCGATTTTCTAGAAAGAGGCTGAAGTTGGACATGTAAGTTTGGAAGCCACAGGTGGAATAAGTGGTAAAACTAAGGGAAAGAATACAATTACCCAAGGAAGTACAAAATGAGTTCAGAACTCTAAGATACACTGACACTGAAGGGGAAGAGTTAGTACAGGGTTTTCCAACAATGGCACTGATGTTTGGGGCTGAATAATTCTGTTGTGGCATGTTGTCTAGCACACTGTTATGATATCTAGCTGCATCCCTGGAATTTACCCACCAGGTGCCAATAGCACCCTCCAAGTTGTTACAACCACGTAGGTCTCCAGACACTGCCAAATGGTCTCTTGGGAGACAAAATCACCCCCAGTTAAGAAGCAGTGAGTTAAAGGGGAGTCTCCAGTTACTGACCAAGCTCCCTCAATCCGTACGATTCCTCCAAAGTTTCTGTACCCAGTTCTATTCTAAGTGCCTTGAAAGTGCAAAAGAAAGATAGGTAGCATTACACTATATCCAACCCACTGGGCATCGGGAATGTCTTTAATGTACTAGATCACATTAAATCCATGCTGGCACTCATGCTACTGCTATGAAGCTACAGTGGCAGGGGGGGAGCCATTTCTTTTGTAAATTATTAATAACTGATCAAAAAAGTATCTTCCCATAACTTTACCACTTATTCACTATCTTCCAAACCTACATGCCCAAGTTCGGCCTCTCTCTAGAAAATCTGAAGACCCCTGTATCTCCAGCAGCTTTCTTTGTAAACCTACCCCATCGTGAAAATAGTAGCTAATATTTTCCACGAGTTTATGATTTACAGGCCCTCTCACCTAATCTCCACTTCAACCCAGTGAGGGGCAGGAACTTCTCTCATTAGTTGAGAAAACTGATGCTGAAGGATTAAGTTACATGCCCAAAGTCACATAAAGTGATCAAACTAAGATTAGAACCTGACTTTGGAGTGTGACCCCCAAGTCCATAAGGTTAAGCCACTTAACTATTCCAGATGGGCCTCCGTTAAGCAACAAACTGAAGAGGCTGGTTCAGTCCTCCTCACCACTGTATGCCTTGCATTTGGCTCATGCTTAGTGCATAAGAGATCAAGTTGATGAATAAGTCTCGCTTAAAATTTAACTGTTTGAAAATACCTCTTATTTCCAGACCTACATTGAGGTATTTAAGATCATAAAGACACTGACAGCTTGCAGACAGTGGGGGCACTAGGAAGTTTCTTAAGAACCTGTTAAGCAGTGCATGACAATGCATTGCTAGAATTAAGTTTTGAGAATTTTGTTCCCAGAAATGGAGACTCTGCCATCAACCCTGCTTCGCCCCATTAGAGCAAAACTACCATTCTTATTGCCTCTTTTACCTAGCACATCCATTACACTAAGGTCACAAGAGGATGGGGAGGAGTAGAAACATAAATTAAGAAAGAGATGGAGTCTTTTTTGCAAAATGATCAAGTTGTAAATAACTTTTGATAAGCTTTTAAGGGGTGGTCTTCAAGGGGAAGTTTTCCAAATATCAGGGAGACTTTTTTTTCCTAACCTATTCAATGTTTTAGAAACTTGAATACTGTAGGCACCATGTTCTGGGTATATATATATTTGCTCAGCACATTTTTTCTCACTAGTCTGCCTTGGTACCTTTTTGATGAACAATACATCCACAAATTTCTGCTCAAGTGCTATTGTGGAAGGTCCCTGCAAAGGCTAACAAAGTTGAACTAGTGATGCCAAATACTGAGATATGTATTTTTTTCTGGGCTCAGATTTATCAATTCACTATTCAGGCACCCAGCATTCCCAAGAGAGAAAATATTTTGTCATTCCTGCCTAAATAGCCTAAAGGATATGAAACCCAGAGGATAAAGGGGAAGTAAGCAGAGGGAATTCCTTTCAAGATAAACATCTAGGTATACTGTGGAGCTCTGCAAAGTAGAATGGAGGGAAATCCGTAAATGGGATTTAGTCGACTCTATGTACATACCTACACATCTAAAGTGTACTTCCAGAAAGCCATGGAAGTGATAAAGCAGTCTGAGAATTGAGAAAGTTCCCCACTGTGGAAACCACCTCAAGGAAAACACTGATGTAAACGCTCAAACTTTGTGGACCTCAAACCCTCCCTTACCTAGTAGTATCATCCACAATATTTTCCCACTAAGGCCCCCCTAGGGAAAACTTGATACAGCAGAATCCAAAAATGAGAACATGAAGCTGGGCTTCAAGCAACTGGGAGAATAGTGTTTTCTTTAGACTGTTATCGCCTCCAGGGATACTCAGGTGTTTATAGCTGCAATTTAGCAAGAGGGAACTTTGCAGGCTGATCTTCTTAGGCTCTGGTTTGTCTTGACTTTTACCCAAACATTAAAATTAAAACAAAAAAAAAATGAGTAACGTTTTTGCTTTGTTCTTTCAGCTCCTTTGAAGATTATGAAACGGATGAACCTGTCCCTCCCTCTGAATTTGAAAACAAAGGCAGTAACATAGTAACCTCAAGCCTTACAGAGAAAAGTGGAAAGCTTCAGTCAGTGGATGAAGAGTAGCTAATGTCTACATAAACGGAGCCGTGTATTTTAAATGTTTTTTTCTTGTGAGGACATGCTCTAGTTTGTTTACTGCTCTTTAAAGGCTTTGATTTCTACAAGTGTTTATCTAGGAACCTTACCATGTTTTTAAGCAATAGGTCTGGATACACACTCAAGAGATCCCACCAGTTTGCCTCAAACCTCTTTCAGAGCTATTCCTTAAAAGCAAATATAGTCATAGACATCACCTTCCAAAGTCCAAAGATCAGCACTCTACAGCCTTGGATGTACCAGGGATCTTTTTGGAGACAGTGCCAAGCAGTTTTCTACACAGAAGCAAGAGACGCCTCAGTACTGGCCAGCATCCCTGAGGCTTCCCAAGGCTTCTTTGGAGCCTAAAAGAAACCTTCCCTTGCAGAAAACTGTCAAAAAAATTCTAGAACTTGAAAAAGCAGTAAGGGCCTCCAGAATAGAACCTGGTAATAAAAGTCCTGCCAGAACATCTCAGAGACTTCTGTTATAATGTGTACTGGAGTTCAAAGATCTTGAGCTTAGTTTAACGTAACTTCACAATGACCTGCCAAAAACTAGTCACTGTACATCCTCAGGTAATTTAACTACTGGGTCTTCCAACCTTGCTGGCAAGCTCTGAATAATCCCTCCTCATCCTGACTTTGGATCTTGTATAAAATCTAAAGAAAAAACTTTTCAAATGAAAAAAAAATAGAATTTAATTCATATTTGGGGGGGAAGCCCTTTTTTAACTTACCTACAACATTTGTAGAAAACTATTGAATGATTTATTAATCTCCAAATTAGTTACTGCCCCATCAACTATTCCCTTCAGAAGACCTACTTGAAAACTAAAAGGAATGATACATGAAAATTCTTACTAAACATAATCCTTTCTTCACTGAATAATACAGATTAGGCCAATAGTAAAGGCCTCTCAATCTGAACATTACTTCTTGAAAATGAAATTATTCTAGATATTCCATCCATCTCAATATCAACCAGAGACATGGAAGAAAAACAGTGACCACCCATAAAAGAAAGCATTTCATATTTACTATACCGGAGGTGTGTTCGTTACAGAAGTCTACATTTTTCAGCAAGCCACAATGCAGTCAAATCCTGCAATATCCTTGATAATGAAATTGAAAAGAAACCCTCAAGCAGCTTTTTAACATCCATCTTTGTCATCAGCTTTCCCCCTAGTTTTTTTTTCTTTTTTTTTTTTTAAATGCACAAGCCCTAAAAGTCAGTGCTTCCCGCCCCATCTGTGGCTCTTTTGCTGGTATGAACAATAAGTATTGGAATAACTGAAATAATCAAACCTTGGGCTATGGTAGGCAAAAAGTAAAGGAAAAAATTTTAATGCACCATCAACTAGTGCAGTAAGAGTGAGGAATCCTAGCATTCATCAATGTCACAAGATCCTCCTTGTTTCCTGTAACTTTGCCTTCATGATTAGAACTGATTTAACTGAATCTTACAGAATGTGAGAACTGTGAAAACTAATAATTGATACAGAAAAATGAAAACTTAAAAGTGACTAAATTTTTAGAAAGCACTACATGCAACAACCTAAAAACACTGATAAATTATTAGGACTAAGATTATTTATGTTGCACCTGAAATTAACCATCCATCCCATCCCAGCCTTTACCAGGGAAGGAAAGCAGCTATTTTTAAGATCTCAGATAAAAATACAAAAAAAAGGACATACTCTTTTTTTTAAGTCAGATATACTTTAAAGGGTTGAAGGTTTTATTATCCATAATGAACTAAAGTATTTCTGGATATCAGCAATAAGTAAAAATAAAATTCAGTTTTCCGATACGCATTTGATTTTTTTTCATTCTATTTGGCTTTAATTTTTTAACTTCTTTCTCCTTACTAAAGTCCTCTTGCTTTCATTTTGATCCATATTTAGTTTTAAAAGTCTGTAATTATTGTAAAAGTATAGCTACCAATACGATTCCATTTAAGGCTGTTTTTATAGAAGTTTAAGTTGCCCAAAGTACCACAAAGGGTTCACTACACTCCATTCTTAAAACGAACGCAAAAACTGAATTGTGAATTCTGAAGAGTTATGGTAGTGTATTTTCTGAATTTTTGGTAAAGATCATACTGAAATTATTACTTCCAATCTGGAAATTAAGTTGTTACACTATTTCAGACCCCTTAATAAAATATACATTGAAGATTATCATGATCTTAATGCTATTAAAAAAAAATGAGTTTCATAGAATAGGACTAATTGCCAAGGAAATCAAACTAATGAAATAAAATTCTGTGTATTTTCCCTGCATCTTTTCTGTGTACTATTTCAAGTGTTTATAAAACTCTGGATTGATCAAATGAGAAATCATTTGCTCAGTTTTTAGAAATGTTAAGGTGTGTTTGGGTGGAGAAGGCTGCATGACTTTTGTTTTTGTCTTCCCCTTTTTGCAAAACTAAATAAAGACAAGTTGTCAAATATGAAGCACGTGCACTAGGATAATCACTATAAACTTTTGGTTTTAATCATGCTTCCAGCTCATTTTATGTTTCAAAAAGTAACACTGTAAACAAATGTGAATTTCAGAGAATAACTCTCTGAACTCTGGGAAAATATAAAATTAAGGTCTAGAAGAATCGTTCCCACACAGAGAAGTGGTTTCCTCTGGGGATAAGGGAGGAATCCCTTATTATCCAAGGCTTTGGATGAGGGGTACACAGGAGTTAAAGGGGAAATAATCTCATCTATATTATATTCTTTTAACAAAATGTTTGTGTTATTTGAGTAACTAAATTTTAAACTTTTTAAAAAGGAAAAAGTATAAACACCATTCAAGTCTTATGGTTAGATATTATATTTTGAACTTAGTGTTTTCTAAAGCATTTTATTTGTTATTAAAATGAGGGAAAGGACAACTTTATTTTTCATTTGACCATCATAAACCTTACTTTTCATCAGCAAGATCACTATAGAATTGTTTTCAGAGAGCCAAAAACAAAATGACAAAACACTCGGACCACACTACTCCTCTGCGTGGAAATGTGGACTTCATGAAGCAAAAAAAAATGTCAACTCTAAAATTTCTATTACCTAACCTACAGTGAAAGATATCTGCTCAATTTTACTAATAAGAGACCCAAAAGAACATCAATGATGGATCACATTACATGCTGTTACTAGTTTTAGTGGTTTCAAATCCTCATGTAGTAAATCTAGTTACTTGAGTAATCTCTCAATTACTCTACTTAGCCACTGGTCAGCATTCCTAAGTAAATCATGGTATAAAGAAAAATAAAATTCAAGGCACTGTAATCAATTATTCTTCCCAAATTATATAATACAGACCAATCAGAACATGCTACCCCAAACTCCTCAATATTCTACAACATAGAATTAGAAAACTAACATTTATTGATAGATTTAAGGTATAATACAGGTTTCCAAAAATGTGGCAGTGAGAATACCAGCATAAAAAAGAGAAACTTGTGCTAAAAACAACCTGAATTCATCATTGGCAATATTACATAACAATCAAGGCCCTCACATACTAATAATGATTCCCACTTTGTCTATATTGCCAACCTCCCATGCATCAAAAAACACAAAACTAAGGATATCAACTTGGGAAGCAATAAAGTACTCTATGAATCTTAAAATCATAATATTAGGAAAACTGGGGAGATTTGCAAAATATATCCTTATCATCCATGTGTACAATCTCATTTCTAGTCATTTTTGCAATGATCATTAGTGAATAAGGAACAGATTTACAAGTATATATAGCAGGGCATCTAGGATCAACACAAAACTGTTACAAACTTTTAAGCAAATACATGTTTCATAAGACACTGCTAACAGAGGAATTAAATAAAATTCCAAAACTTGGAAAGCAAATAAAGACAAGACAACTAAGAAGCATTTTCCACCATTTACTCTTGTTATCAAAAATAGTTCAACTCTTCTTGCAAAACAAAAACAAAATAGTACATACTGGACACATACATCACATTTTTCTTCCTATGGCTTTAGCCCACCCCCACCCCACCAAAAGAGACCAAAAAAAAAACAAAAAAAAACCCAACAACAACAACAAAAACAACTCTACCTGACCACATTCACAGAAAATGACACCAGGATACACTACAAAACTGAAGGAGGTGTCATCTGCTCTGTGTCCAAAGGTTTCTTCTCCATTTCTTGTACTAGGTGAGTAACCATCATTGAACATGCTGTGTGCCAAATCAAAACGTAACTTCAACACATGTCAGAGCTCACTAGAGATGGTGAATGCAGTAGAAATTGGAAATTTTCCAGCAGTATTCTTTTAAGTAAGCACTGTCAAAGCAGCAACTCTTCTTTTAAATCATAAGGTCATTTCGTTACAACCTAGTCAGTCCTCATTTTACTTGGGCTGTGCTCTTTGAAGCAACTGACTAGATTTTCCTTCAACAAAATGTTTGTGACTCACATCTTCCCCATAAAAATAAAAGGAAGAAGTGCATTTGAATTGAAACAGTTTGTGCTTTACATGCAAAAGAGCATTCTAACGAAAATCCTCTTAGCTTCAAACCAACCTAAATGCACAGGATTCATTAAAAAGGCATTTTTTAGGCTTCTAAAAAGAAATCTTCACAATGAATAGGACCCTAAAAAAAAATAGGAGCATATTCAAAATATAGTCTGTGGCAAATAAACTTTTAGAGGAAACGAAATCATAGTGGCCAATGGCAATAAGTATAATGCATACACATAAATCTAGGTTAAGTTTTGGGGCATTATTCCAGAATTATTTTAAAGAAATCCCAATTTCTAAATAAAACACATACTATAGTCTAAATTCAATTACTGTCAGAATAAAGCTGCTCTTCTCCACTTCATTTATCCAGTAGAATATTGCTCAAAGTGGAGTAAAGATTTAGAATTTTTTTTCTAGAAATTAATCAGACTTAACTTAGGTTAAAAAAAAAAAAAAAGGGCTCAACTCAGAAGAGTTAGGAGCATAAACAGCTACATGTCTGCAGTCTGATAGAATTTCCATTTGTTCACTTTTTTAAAGACAGATTTCTTAAAGATTCCAATGAGGGGCAAATTTTCTTTCATAATACTGCTGATTTAAGAACTGCTACATACACCACGTAGCCAATTTTCATGATCAGAAATGGTATGACGTCAGCACAAAGGTTGAGCTGGACACATCAGCTTTTCAACAGGAGAAATATCAATGGCATCCAAAGGCAGCACTGAGTCTCCTGAACAAACTAATGGCTACTTTCCACACAAAAAAAATTTTGCACAATCTTTATAGACTGACTAGATACCAATTCCTTACATTAAATCATAAACTTTGATTATGCACAAAGCATGACCATAAACAATGAGGTTAATGTTATTTTGCTTGCCAAAGTTCATTTTGTATAAATCAGTTGCATCAGCATTTGTTCTCAAACTATGAGGTTCTGTAAGAACTAAAGACATATAGTTGTAGGGTTACTCCTCCATTATCTGCAAACTATTTCCCCGACACTAACACATATAACTTAGCAATGAAAACACTTGATACAAGTGATCTATATGCAGGAGCTCCGGCAAGTTAAACCAACAGAACCATAGCTGCCGTAAAACTGTAGCTATTTCCCTACCAGAGGTAGGTTTAAAGATCCACTGATTTAACAGTCGAATCTCATGTCTATAGCTTCATCCAAACTTTTATCATCATGTGTACTGGCAGCTAAAAACGTCGTTACTGGGGACCCTGTGACATTAATTACACTGGTGCTTGTACTAGCATTGCGTACAGCAATGCTAGTCACATTAATGCCCAAAGTGAGCCTGGTCTGCTCCAAGGCCTTTTCTGGCACAGCAAATGCCTCCAGCTTCTTCTCCCCATTGGCCATATAGGAGTTTTGGCAGCCACGACATATACAATCTAAGCAGGCTTTGCGGTTAGAGTAGCAAGGGCAGCGTTGGCCACGGCATGTAAGAACACTTGGATTTTGAGTAGCACGTCCACATTTACACCCTTTCTTTTCCTGGGGTTTTTTGTACACAGTCTTGGTAGGACTTCCTGGCATAAAATGGTGACTAGGAATCTTTTCCTTTACTGGTTTGTCTTTTTTTAGAATACCTGGCTTGGTTTTAGAGTGAGATTTCTTAGATCCGTGCTCATGAGTCTTTTTCATGCTTTTAGTAGATAAAAGTACAGTTTTACTGATTTTGGGCGTCGCCCCACCATTGGGAACAGTTGCTATCGGTTGAAGAGAGATTTTGCTCTCCCGCTTCACTGTCACAGGAGCAGATGCTCCCAATGTTGGGCCTCGGATAATGGTAGAAATTGGAAGTGGCTGAACTTTCTCACTGTCGCTTTCCGATCTAGATCGTTTTCTGTTCAATTTTGCTACCTTCGGAGTTGCTGCTGTACATGATAACCCATGAAGTGCAGGACTGGTGGACATGAAAACATTATGGCTAAGAGACTGGGAAGAAAGCT
Organism: Myrmecophaga tridactyla; assembly: GCA_004026745.1. NCBI lineage: Eukaryota > Metazoa > Chordata > Mammalia > Pilosa > Myrmecophagidae > Myrmecophaga > Myrmecophaga tridactyla. Next base: position 31,943 of record PVIY010013858.1, on the reverse strand, counting down.
GCAGAAAAGGTCCATTGGATACAGTGGCTTCCAAGTTGGGCTGCAAATTAGGACAACAAACCTCTGTATTTGAAACAGTTTCTAAGCTGCGGAGTACTTCCTCAACGCTCAGTAATAGAGAGTCACCAGGTTTTATATCTTCACTGAAACTGCAGATATCAATGCCTGTGGAGCACAAGTCAGTAGCTACCGTGTCACAGACAGGTGGCAGGCTATCAGACAGATCTTCAGTTTTTATGTCAACAGTGTTACAGACATCAATCGTATTAGAATGTTCAGGTGAAGGAATATTTATACCAAATCTATCTATTGAAAGCCCATTGTAAGTAGGCAAACCATTGATAACAGAACTGCCAATAGCGATGCTGAGGGTACTTTCAGATATTGGAGATAAACTAGCTTGAGGATCGCTTGTAGTTTCTGAGGTTGAAGGTAAAGGGGAATGTGTCAAACACAAAGTAAAGGATGAATCTGAGGGCTTCTCTGTCTCCTCACAAAACAGTGTTCCATCATTAAGCAAAGCCAAAATATCAGAAGAACAGTCGACTGCTTCTATTATATCCTGTGCCAATGTAGTCTGTGTTATATATTCACATAGTTTTTTGTAGCAGTTCACTAGGATGCTTAACTGCTTGTTTTCCTCAAACTGCTCATAGTCTTTGCACCAGCTACATGAAGGTTTCATCATCATTTTCTTGCCTTTACAAGTTTTGCAGACATAATGTTGGCAGGTAGAGTTGGTAGGTGCAATAGGATCTTGTAGCAAATGTCCTGCAGGGTAAAGGGAGGAAAGCAAAGATTTTAGTAAAATAAATTTGCGCATCCATTTACTGGAATTAACATGAGGTTGTAAATAATAATCTGTCAAAGTTGAAACTGGTTAAACTCAGACCAGGTAACGAAAAATATATTTTACAAGAAACAAAAAAATGCAACAGCTCACTTCATTTCTATGGCATATTCCGAATTTCTTTATCTCAAACCTGAGTCTTCTCTGTTTCTGTGGTTTTCCCCCAAACTGTATGTATGTTCTGGTCCATCTAATCTTCCTACCTGAAAGCTATGAATTAAAAGAGGTGAAGATCAGTCACCAATGAACTGAGATTAAAACCTTTAGGTCTTTAACCTAATACAACATGGTAACTACAACATATTCAATAAAATCACACTGATTATTTTGTGTCAGACATTGGAGAACAGATATAAGCAAAAGGGACTATGTATATAAGAAAGAGAGGCACTCTATGCATTCATGAAATACAATCTTGAAGCCATTAATCAATTAGTATAAAGGCATCGTCACAAGAAAAAATATCATTCCAAGCCATTTTTTCTTATCTATATAGTAAATATAAATGTTAAGAAAAGATCGAAGTGTTCTTATGACAAAAAAGAACTATTTTTTTCATTTATTAAAAGAAATAAAAAAGGCAGTAGTACTGAATGCATATTCTTCTCCTACAGAAAATCAAAAATACAGTGACAATGGAATAAGAACCATACATTTATTAAAAGAAAAAATATGGCATAACACTGAGGTTGAATTCTTCTGATAAAATTCAGAATGAACATGGTTTAAAAAAGGGGTAAAGAAATGTAACAAAAGAAGGCATTAGTGGCTAAGAGTTCAAGAAAGAGTCAAGAAGCTATTCTAAAGGCTACGCTTAAGTAAGCTTCAACTGGATAACTACCAAGGTCTGCCAAACCCCAACCAGTATCAATCCTGTTAACCCTAAAGAACACCCAGGGCTCTATCTGAGATCCTATAGAAGTTGCATGCACTAAATTTACCTTGCACAAACCTAAAACCTTCAGATGGTTCTTAGGCCAGATAAGTCCTGAAACCCAGAGCGGCGAGTCTCTCCAGGACATCAACTAGTTCCATCCCCCTATCCCATATGAAAATTTAGGATATCCATTCCCCTATCCAATATGAAAATTTGGGATATGAAAATATCCCTCTCCAAAATGAAAAATTCAAAAAGGGCATAAGCCAAGTATCCTTAAAGATTGGGAAAAGGATCAAAGGAGAAGGAGGAGTTATAACAGAGAAGAATGGATTTAACAAATGAATTTGATAGCTGAATCATTATACTGATATTTCTTTTTAGTCTCCAGTGTCTTGGAGTAGCTAGAAGGAAAAATCTGACACTGTAGAACTGTAACCCATACCAAACTTTGAAATCTGTTCTACAGCTAATTGTTAAAATGTACTTTGAAATTTATTGTTTTGTGAATGTTAAATTTCATAATGTTCTTAAAAAATGAATATGGTTATAAATCAGAAGTATCCAAATGGGCACCAATACTGAGTAAGAGTGAAAGTGGCCCTCCAACTTCATACAACCTCCAAATTGTACATAAGTCTACACATCAAAACCAGGAAAGGGAAAAGTAGATGCAATCCCTATCTTCACACCCTTAATACCCTCCCTCTTGGTTCACACTCAAAAAAAAATGGTTAGTAATTGACCCAAAGCACTGCTTCTTTTCTTATGCAAATTAAATGTTTAAAATTCAGGTGGTTTGAAAACAGCAAATGACTGACTAGCGAGCCCCAAACTATGGTCCCAGGACAGAAACATCAAGAAAAACAACTTCCAGACCAATTTTATCACAATGGAAAACAAAGGCTTACAACAACAAAGGAAGT
>PVIY010013858.1:11770-29190 GCA_004026745.1 Myrmecophaga tridactyla | reverse complement strand
GTAACCACCTAAGGCCTGAGAGAGTAGGTAGGGAAACTTTCCTTGGGAAATCTGGCCACTCAAAAGTATCTGTGTTTATCAGGAAATATAAAAAGCCGAGCATATGTCCAAGACCAGGCACAAGCTCAGAAAACATCTAAGAAGACTCTAAGGATTATGCCATTAGCTGATCCTCTAGATGCACAAGAAGGAAGTGATAACCTGAAACAGATTGGTAGATGGTCCTTGTTTGTTTTGTTGTTTGTTTTTTGTTGTTGTTCTCATTAATTCTGTAGCTCCTAGTACTCTAGAAAATCTCTGTCAAACTCTAGCTTAACAAACTAAGCCTTCAACAATCATGAAACAGCAAATCCTGGGAAGAGGGAGAACCTGACTTTCAGATTTACCATATTATGATATTCAAATTCCAGATCTCAATAACAACAACTAAAACACGCAAAGTATATACACAGCATATAGAGAAAAAGGAACATATGGCCCATACAAAAGAAAAAACTAAATCAACAGAAACTGTCGCTAAAGTCGACCAGATATTGAACTAATAAGATGCAGATTTAAATCAGTTGTCTTAAATATACTCAAAGAGCTAAAGGAAAGATGGACAAAGAACTTAAGAAAACCAGGAAGCCAATCTATGAACAAAATAAGGATATGAATAAAGAGCTAGAAATTATTTAAAAAAAAAAAAACTGAATAGAGACTCTGAAGTGGAAGAATACAATAAATGAAATGAGAAATCTGCTAGACAGGTTCAACAGTAGAACTGAGCAGGCAGAAGAATTAGTAAATTTGAAGACAGGGCAATTGAAATAATCCAATCTGAGAAGCAAAAACAAATCAAGATTAAAGAAAAGTGAGCATAGTCTAAGGGACTATGAATCATCATAAAACATACCAACATATATATAATGGAATTACCAGAAAGAGATGAGAGAATGACTCTTTCTCAAAGGACTATCTTAAGATATTATGTCTGAGAACTCCCTGAATTTGATAAAAGACTTTATATATCCAAGAAGCTCAACAAACTCCAAACAGGATACACTCACGTATCTACAACAAGACCAATTATAGTCAAATTACCAAAAAAACAGATAATCTTGAAAGCAACAAGAGAGAAGCAACTTGTCACATACAAGAGATCCTGAATAAGAAAAACAGTTGATTTCTTATCAGGAACCATGTAAGGCCAGAAGACACTGTGGTAACCATTTTAAGTCCAAAAAGAAAGAAAAATTCACCATCAACCAAGAATTCTATAACCAACAAAACTATCCTTCAAGAATGAAGGAAAAATTAAGACATTCCAGATCAAAAAAAAATAAAAAAGGGGAGGTGGGGGAGTTTGTTACTACTAGGCTGCCACAAGAAGTAGAATTAGACAAATGACACTAGACAATAACTTAAAGTCATATAAAGAAATAAAGAACAGTGGCAAAGATAACGTAACATAGGCAAATTGCAAATGTATGAAATAATAATTATAAATCTATGATAATGGGCACACAATGTATAAAAATACAATCTGTGATAATAACATCAAGGGAGGGGGAGGGAACTATATATAGGAGCAGAGAGTTTACACTATTAAAACTAAATTGGTATTAGTCAAATGAGGTTTCTATTAGCTTAAAATCTTAAAAAACTAACTTAAAAGTATATAGAAGAATTCTCACCCGCCATGCCAGAGACCCAGGTTCAATTCCCAGAGCCTGCCCAGGCCAAAAAAAAAAAAAGGTATATAAGAAAGTGTTGCAGGAGCTTGAATCTTGAAGACAATATAATGATATAACTTTTACAATGAGACTGTGTGATTGTGAAAACCTTGTGTCTGATGCTGCTTTTATCCATACAGTTAAGTTAAAAAAAAAAAAGGATTTAAAAAACAAATAAATAATAGTGAAGTAACAGGTAAAGTAAATTGGGTAGACTGAAATACTAGTGGTCAATAAGAAAGAGGGAGAAGGGGTATGGGATGTCTGAGTTTTTTTCTTTCTTCTTTTTATTTATTTCTCTGGATTTTTATTTATTTAGAATACATTCCAAATGTTCTAAAAATGATCATGGTGATGAACACCAAACTATGTGATGATATCGGGACCACTAATTGTATACCACGTATCAACTATATGTGTGTGAACATTTGTCCATATACAAAAGAAAAGAAAGGAATCCAAATGGTACACTACCAAAAACCAAACACAAAGCCAGTATTGGAAGATCTGAGGGAAAACCAAGAAATGAGACATCCAGAAAACAAATATCTAAATGGCAAAATAGTAAGACCATCCTTATAAGTAGCTACACTAAATGTAGGTTGCCAGAACTCTACTTAAAGGTTGCCAGAATGGATTAAAAATCATGACCCATCTAAATGCAGTCTAGGAGATGGGGTAAGATGGTGGCATAGTGAGGTGAAGAATTTAGTTCATCCTCAAGAGCAACTAGTAAATAGCCAGGAATGGTACAGAACAACTATTGGGGGAGCATCAGTGAGTGGATACACAGCGTACACCAGTCTAGACCAGGTGGAACAGCTGAAACCCCACACAGAACTTAAGTCCCCCAAGCCATGCAGACCAGCACCCCTTCACCACAGGCACAGCAGGCTGGTTTACCGAGGGGGAATGAAATAGACTTTACTAGTAACAAGGGCTTAGCTCAACCAAGCTCCAATTGTGGAATTAATTAACAAATTCCCCAGCACAGATAAACCTGGAATAAGCACTAAAGAACTAGGAGATTCTGCCCTGGCAGAGAGAGGGTGAGGCTGATGGAAAGAAATAAACAAACAAGAGGCTTTTTTAAGCTGGACAGAACAAAATACTGGAAAAGGGCTGGACCAAGAAAAGGGAGCACATACAGCCTGAAGATACAAAGAACCATGTACCAACTCAGGCTCTTGACTAGCAGACCCAGGGAGCGGGGTCCAGCTCTGAAAAGTTTTTTTTTTTTTAATTTCTTAAAGAGTTCATTAAATAGAACAGAAACACTCTCAGGCTCCAGCACTGCCTGAGGCAAGGGCAGATCTAAGGCTTGTTTGAGAGACAAAGTAACCAGTTAGGTGAAAGGGATTAGTTCTCTAAAGGGTGTATCTTCCCCAAGAAAAGTGGGATGGGGCCCAGCTCAAGTAGAATCCCTCCTTCAAGGAATTCAGGGTACAGGGGCTGAAAAACAGAAGCAATCAAAGCCATTTATACTACCTCAACTCTGTCTCAACCATACCCCTGGCAGGGTGAGTCTGCTGAAATTGAAAGTACCACATCATTCTACAATGGTGGGAAGCCCGCTGTCGTGGGCAGACAAGAGCCACATGCTGGGCAGGATAGGAAAAACACCAAGCCTAGAAGTTTCACAGGAAAGTGTGACAACCTGCTGGGACTCACCTCACGGAAAACTAATGCTGGCCACTCTCCTCTTGAGATGTGGGCCTAGCTGGTCTGGGAAAATCTCACTGGGGTCTATAATATCTGAGGAGATCCTCCTCAAAAGAAAAGGGGGAGGGGGCTCCAAATAGGCTGGGAAAGAAACAGAAGAGCAAGAACTGAAAAATTCTGATCAATTAAACTGAACCTGTGCTAGTGGTCTAGAGTAAGTCAAAATGAACAGATGGAAAACAAAGCCATCTAGCAGGAAAACCCTAGGTAAAATAGTGAAAACAACCTCTAGAGTAAACTAATTAAGGAAATCAAAGCCTACTTGCCAGCAAAAAATGAGTCGTACTAATAAAATCAAAGATATGGCCAAAAGGAACAAACCAACACTTGCAATGAGATAACTTGCAATGAGATACAGGCATTGAAACAACTAACTCAGGATGTTCAAACAGACATTGAAAATCTCATCAAAAATGAAATCAATGAGTTGAGGGAGGATATAAATTAGGTATATATTTGAGCAAACAAAAAAAGAATCTGAAAGTCTGAAAAAAATTGCAGAATTTATGGAAATGAAAGGCATAATAAAAGATTAAAAAAATGGAAACCTACAACAACGGATTTGAACAGGCAGAAGAAAAGATGAGGGAACTAGAGGCCAGACATCTGAAATCTAACACACAAAAGCAAATATACAGAAAAGAATGGAAAAATATGAGCAGGGTCTCAGGAAATTGAGGAAGAACATGAAGCACATGAATATACATGTTGTGGGTGTCCCAGAAGAAGAAGAAGAGAAGGGAAAAGGAGGAAACAATCACTGAAAATTTCCCATCTCTTATGAAAGATAAAATTACAGATCCAAGAAGTGCAGCATAGCCAAACAGAAAGATACTAACAGACATACTCTAAGACACTAAAATCAGATTGTCAAATGTCAAAGACAAAGAGAATTCTGAAAACAGCAAAAGAAAAGCAAACATACAAGGGAAGCTCAATAAGACTATGAGAGGATTTCTCAGCAGGAACCAAGGAGGCAAGAAGGCAGTACTATGATATATTTAAGACTCTAAATGCAGTCTAGAAGAAATTTACCTTAGATACAAAGACACAGTGAGGGTAAAAGAAAAGAATGGGAGAGAATATTCCATGAAAACAGTAAGCAAAAGAAAACTAGATTGTTTATCTGTAAAAGAGGTTAAAAGAGACAAAGCATACCATTATATACCAACGAAAGTTCAATACATCCAGAAGACATACAATTATAAATAAAAACTTAGATCTAAGGACAGAATCCCAAAACAAAGAGAACAAAACTTGACAAAATGGAAGGGAGATACAGTTCTAAAGTAAAGTTGGAGACAACGTACTAATTTCAATAACAGATAAAACCTAGACAGAAGATCAATAAGGAAATGGAGCTCTTGAACAACACTACAAACCCGTTAAATTTACCAAATATATATAGGAACAATACACCCAAAACCAGTAATACACATTCTTCTCAAGAGCACAGTGGCACATTCTCCAAGACAGAAAATATATTAGACCACAAAATAAGTCATCCTAAATTAAAATGACTGAAATCAAAATATCTTTACGACCACAACAGGTTGAAGACAGGTCACTGGAAAGTTAAACACGTGTAAATCAAACAACTTATTCATAACTAGTGGTACAAAAGAGAAATTACAAGGGAAATAGAAAATATGAGATGTATGAAAATGAAACACAACACACCAAAACTTAAGGACTGCAGCAAAAGCAATGCTCAAAGAGAAATTTATACCTTTTACCACCTACATTATAAAAGAGAGATCTCAAATCAAATACCTAGTTTTACCTCTTAAGGAACTAGTAAAACTTTAATTAATCCCAAAAGGAGAAGAAAAGATATAATAAAGGTAAGAATGGAGATAAGTAGAAGAAGAAAAAATTAATAGAACAAATTAAACTGAAAGTTGGTTCTTGGAAAAGATCAATAAAATCGACAAACCTTTAGTTACTCTCACCAAGTAAAAAAGAGAGAAAATTCTAATTACTAAAATTAGGAAAGAAAGCAGTGGCATTTCTACTAGCTTTACAGATATAATGAAGATTATAAGAGATGTCTACAAATAATTATACGCCAACGAACTAGATAACCTAGACAAAATGGACAAATTCCTAAAAACACACAAACTACCAAAAGTGACTCAAGGAAATGTAGAAGATCTGGGCAAACCTATAATAAGAGATTTAATCATTAATCAAAACAAAAATCCCACTGCAGAAGCTCCCAAGTCTATTGGACTTCAGTGGTTAGTTCTACCAACAATTTAAAAAATAATTATAACAACATTCCTTCTCAAACTCTTTCCAAAAAACTGAAGCAGAGAGACCTGGCATATCTATATGAGTAGATATATATATAAATTTTCCTAATAAATTGAAAGCAGGGACTCAGAAAAACTTGTTCGCCAAGTATCAAACCAGCACTATTCATAGTCAAAGGACTGAAAGCAGCCTGTGTCCATCAAAAGATGAATGGATAAACAAAATGTGGTATATATCAATACAGGGGATATTATTCAGCCATAAAAAGGAATGAAGTTCTGATACATGCTACAACATGGATGATCCCTGAAAATAATCTGCGAAGTGAAATAAGCCAGACACAAAGGACAAATGTTGCATGATTTCACTTAAATTTGCAAATATACAGAGAGAGAAAGTAGATTAAAGGTTGTTAGGGGCTAGGAGAAGGGTGAAATGGGAGTTATTGCTTAACAGCTAAAAAAGTTTTCGGAGCTAAAAAAGTTTTAGTAATGAAAGGTGAAGATTATAGCACAACAGTCTGAAGGTAATTAATGCCACTGAATTTTATACTTAAAAACAGTTGAAATATCAATTGTTTATGTTATGTTACCACAACTGAAAAATCTAATGACAAATAGCTTCACTGGCAAATTCTAGGAAATACCCAAAAATAGAAAAAGAAAAACGCTTCTCAGATCATTCTATGAGTCCAGTACCACTCTCTCTGATACCAAAGCTGGAAATTAAAAAAGAAAATAGACCAAAATCCCTCATGAACAGATGCAAAAATCTTTAACAAACAGAATCCAAAAATATATACTCTAACAATTATTCGCCATTAAAAACTCAAACTAGAAACACAAGGGAATTTCTTCAACCTGATAAGAGCGTCTATGAAAAACCTAAAACAGCATCATACTAAGTAGTAAAAGACAGAACGCTCCCCCTACACCTCTCCAAGATCAAAACAAGGAAAGGATGTCTGCTTTTGCCACTTCTACTCCACACTGTGCTAGCTAGAGTTCTAACTAGTGCAATAAGGTTAAAAAAAGAAAGGAAGAAGCAAAGTTGTTTTACTAACAGATTACATGATCCTGTATAAAGAAAATCCCAAGAAATGCAATGACACACACATACACAAATTCGCTGTATTATAAAAAATGAGTCTAATACGGAATAAAAATAAATAATAGGGGGAACAAATGTTAAAATAAATTTAGTTTGAAATGCTAGTGATCAATGAAAGGGAAAGGTAAGGGGTATGGTATATATAAATTTTTTTTGTTTTGTTTTTCTTTCTTTTTCTGAATAGATGCAAATGTTCCAAGAAATGATCATGATGATGAATATGCAACCATGATATTGGGAATTGTTGATTATATATGTAGAACAGAATGATCAAAAGTTAAGAATGTTTGCACTTGTTTGGTGTTTTCTGGTATCTCAAAAAAATATCTTTTAATTTTAAAAAAATGAGTTTGGCAAGTTGGTAGGAACAAGTTCAATATGCAGTAACCAACTGTATTTCTATATACTAGCAATAAACAATCAAATTGAAATTTTAGAAAGAAACAATTCCATTCATAATAGCATCAAAAGAATACAATTTATTAGAAGTACTTAAAAATAAACTGGACAAGAAGAGCGCAAGACAGCTCAAAACACTACTGAAAGAGATTTAAAAAAAACTAAGTAAATAGACATTTCATGTTCATGAACTGGAAGATGCAATATTGTTAAGATGGCAATTTTCCCCGAATTGATGCATAAATTCAGTGTAATCCTTCAGAATCCCAAGAGGCTTTTTTTTTTTTTAAAGAAATTGACAAACTGATTCTAAAATTATATGGAAACACAAAGGACCTAGGATAGCCAAAACAATTTTGCAAAAGAACAACAAAGTTGGAAGACTTACAACAAGATTTACTGTAAAGCCACAGTAATTAAGATAGTGTGGTAATAACACAAGAGTAGGCATATAGATCAATGGAAAAGAACTGAGAATTCAGAAAGAAATTTTTACATTTATAGTCAACTGATTTGTGACAAAGGTGCCCATACAATTCAATAGAGAAAGGACAGTATTTCAATACGTGGTATGTGACAGAACTGTGTATCGACATACCCCCACCTCAAAGAAAAAAGAACTTAAAAGAAAAGATCCACAGCCTCACACCATATATAAAAATTAATCAAAATGGATCAAAACCTAAATATAAGATCTAATCCTAACAAAAGTCTGTAAAAAAAAACAGGAGAAAATCTTTGTGACTTAAAGTTGGGCAAAGAGTTCTGAAATGACAACAAATGCTCCATCATCAAAAGAAAAAAAAAATTGGATTTCCTCAAAATTAAAACTTATGCTTCAAAAACTGAAAAAACAAGCCACAGATGAGAAAATATTTGCAAAAAATTTATCTACTAAAGGGCCTATAACCAATAAATCAATCTCATAAATCAGTAAGACTAACAACCCAACTTAAAAAGTGGGCAAAATATGAACATTTAACCAGAGAAAATATATGAATGCCTAATAAGCATGTGCAAATATGTTCAACAGCATTGGTAATGGAAATTAAAATTTCTACTACTACTCAGAAGAACTGAAAGCAGGGATCTGAATAGACATTTGGATACCAATGTTGATGGCAGCATTATTCACAACTGCCAATAGAGGGAGACGGCCCAATTGTCCACTGACTGATGAGTGGTATTTTAAGGGCCAACTATGGTATATACATACTATGGACTTTTGTGCAGCTGTAGGAAGGAATAAAGTCATAATGCATGCAATGACATGGATGAACCTTGGAGATATTATGCCGTGTGAAATAAGGCAGTAACAGAAAGACAAATATTGTATGGTCTTACTAATATGAATTAATAATAATGAGCAAAACTCTGGAAATTAAATTTAAGAGCATAGGTTATCAGGAGATAAAAAGAGGGTAGAGATTTAAGCAATTGATGCTTAAGGGGTATAGAATGTTTAATAAGGTTGATTATAAATGTTCACAAATTGATAGCACAATACTGTGTGATGGAAGCACAATATTGTAAATGTAATAACAAAGATGAGTGTGAGTGTAGCTAGTTGAAAGGGGAAAACTAGAGTTGTGTAGGTCGACACAAGGAAAGCTATAAAATAAAAACTGGGACTGTTTAACAGTGAAACCTAGAGCAGACAATAACTGTGGTCAATTGCACAAATATAAGAAAGTTTTTACTTGAGCTAAACAAATGTATGTGACTATTATACGGTGTTATGGTTATGGTACATGGGAAAAAACAGAATCAATGCAAACAAAGCTCTATAGTGAACAGTATCGCTGTAATATTCTTTCATTAACTATAACAAAGACACTATACCAAAGCTAAATGCCAATTAACAGGGGTTTAAGAGGTATGGGATTTTTTTTTAAGAAATAAGAATATTGTCATACTGACTGTGGCAGTGAATGCGTAACTATGTGATTATACCAAAAACCACTGATTATACACTTAGGATGGATTATATGGTGTGTGAATAAAACTCTTCAAATAAAAATTTAAAAATATTTTTAAAAACGATTATACTAATCCTAGAATGAGCTGGGACTCAGCATCAAGGGATTGAGAAAATCTTCTCGACCAAAGGGGGGAAGAGCGAAATGAGACAAAATAAAGTGTCCATGGCTGAGAGATTCCAAACAGAGTCGAGAGGTTATCCTGGAGGTTATTCTTACGCATTATACAGATATCACCTTTTTAGTTAAGGTGTAATGGAGAGGCTGGAAGGAGAGGCTGGAAGGAACTGCTTGAAAACGTAGAGCTGTGTTCCAGTGCTGTGTTTCTTGAAGACTGTATAATGATAGAGTTTTCACAATGTTACTATGTGATTGTGAAAACCTTGTGTCTGATGCTCCTTTTACCTGTCTTATCAACAAACCAGTAAAACATATGGATTAAAAATAAATAAATAGGGGAAATAAATGTTAAAATAAATTTAGTAGATTGAAATGCTAGTGATCAATGAAAGGGAGGATTTAAGGGGTATAGTATGTATGAACTTTATTGTTTTCCTTTTATTTCTTTTTCTGAATTGATGCAAATGTTTTAAGAAAGGATCATGATGATGAATGTGCAACTATGTGATGATATTGTGAGTTACTGATTATACATCAAAATGGAATGAACATATGGTAAGAACGTTTGTGTTTGTATGTTGTTATGTTTAATCAATAAGTAAAAAATAAATAAAAAACATTATACTGCCACATACACATTAGAATGGAGAAATACACCAAATGTTTGCAAAGATGTGGAGAAACTGGGATCCTCGTATTATACTGGTGAGAACATAAAATAGTATAACCACACTGGAGAACAGGTGATAGTTTCCTAAAAAGTTAAACATAAATTCCACTCCTAGGAATCTACTCAAGAGAAAAAATGAAAACATACGTTTATGCAAAGAAACATATATGGATATTCGTAGCAGCATTATTCATAATAACCAAAAACTGGAAACAATCCAAATGTTATCAACTGGTGGGTGGATAAACAAAATGTTGTATATTCACACAATTCAGAAATTAAAATTTAAAAAATGAATTATTAGTACATACCCAAATGGATGAACTTCAAACCATGGTAAATAAAATAAACCAGGGGCAAAAGAGCACTTTATTTTATGGTCCCATTTATATGAAATGCCTAGAAAGACAAAAAAAAAAAAAGCAGAAACTTGCTACCTAAGGCAAGAGGAAGGAGCAAGAATTAACTGTAAATGGGCATGATGGAACTTTCAAGGAGTGTTGAAAATATTCTAAACTCAGGGAGGCCTTAGTTGTCACAGAACCCAACCTTCTACCCAATGCCTACTAAAAAGTACCCTTTAGTCATAACTGCTTTTGTAACCAAATGGATTTGAACTTCATCTAAGGGAGTGTAAGGAATATGAATATATTTATGTATGTCCTTGAAAGGATAAACCGTAAAGTAAAAAAAAAATGGTTACCTATTGGGAAGGAAAAACAGAAAAAGGTGGAAAGAATACAGATAGGAACAGATGTCTCTGTGTTTAACCTGTTTTGGAGATTTAACTTTAAAAATCAGTTAAATATGTGACTATAACACCGAAACTGACTCTACATCCTGAGTATGAATAACTGCAAAAAAATTAAATACATCAAAAATGTTCAGATCTATGAGTTCATAATGAAAAAAAGTCAGTTACAATATGCTAATGATACCAGGTTATTATTTTGAAAACTGGTAAATAAAATGCAAGTATTTATTATAATTTAACTACATGAACCAAATAACCAAATCATGGATGAAAGTTTCTCTTCACAGGTGTATTACAGCTCATAAATGAAGAGAGAAATGATATAATCTGAATATCACCATTTTTGGGGGGGAGGGGTGCATGAGCTAGGAATCAAACCCGGGTCTCCCACATGAATATCACCATTTTGAACCCCCAAAGGGTTGAAAGTTACAGAAGTGATAGGTAACTAAGAGTTTTTTCTTCTCATCTTCATTTAATCACTGTTCTTTCCACTATTCAAGTCAATCAGAACCTCTCCTAATCTAGTCAAGACTACTTTAAATTAGGCCTAACAGTCACTCCCAAGAGAACCTCTTTTGTTGCTCAGATGTGGCCTCCCTCTCCAGCCAACACAACAAGCAAACTCACCACCCTCCCTCTGTCTACGTGGGACATGACTGCCAGGGGTGTGGACCTTCCTGGCAACATGGGACAGAAATCCTGGAATGAGTTGAGACTCAGCATCAAGGGATTGAGAAAAACCCTAGAATGAGCTGAGACTCAGCATCAGGGGATTGAGAAAACCTTCTCGACCAAAAGGGGGAAGAGTGAAATGAGACAAAATAAAGTGTCCATGGCTGAGAGATTCCAAACAGAGTTGAGAGGTTATCCTGGAGGTTATTCTTACGCATTAAATAGATATCACCTTGTTAGTCAAGATGTAGTGGAGAGGCTGGAGGAAACTGCCTGAAAATGTGGAGCTGTGTTCCAGCAGCCATGTTTCTTGAAGATGATAGTATAATAATAGCTTTCACAATGTGACTGTGTGATTGTGAAAATCTTGTGTCTGATGCTCCTTTTATCTACCTTATCAACAGACGAGTAAAACATATGGAATAAAAATAAATAATACGGAGAACAAATGTTAAAATAAATTTACAGTGAAATGCTGGTGATCGGTGAGGGAGAGGGGTGGGGGGTATGGTATGTATGAATTTTTTTCTGTTTTCTTTTTCTTTTTCTGAATAGATGCAAATGTTCCAAGAAATGATCATAATGATGAATATGCAACTATGTAATGATATTGTGAATTACTGATTATATATGTAGAACAAGTTACGAGTATTTGCGTTTGATGTTTTTTTTTGGTATTTAAAAAAAATAATTAATTAAAAAAAAAACAACCTCTCCTAATCCAGATGGGTCCCTGGACCAGATAAGTCCTGAAATGCAGAGGGGCCAGCCTCTCCAGAACATCAACTAGTTCCATCCCCCTAGCCTGTATTATCAACAGACCCCTCCAACATGAAAAAGTTAAAATGGGCATAGCCCAAATACCCCTGAAGAGTGGGAAAGAGATCAAAGTTGATAGTAGAGTTATATGGAGAAGGTAAGATTTAACAAATGAATATGATTTCTGATCACTGTATCAGTACTTCTTTTAGTCTCCAGTACCTTAGAGCAGCTAGAAGTAAAAATCTAAAATTGTGGAACTGTAATCCACACCAAACCCTGAAATCTGCTCTACAACTAACTGGTGTGATGTGCTTTGAAATTTATTGCTTTTTTGCATATATGTTATTTTTCACAAAAAAAAAAAGAGAGAAGGAGAAGTATGACAGAGAAGACAGGATTTAATAAATGAGTACAACTGCTGAATCATTATATTGATATTTATTTTGGTCTCCAGTGTCTTGCAACAGCTAAAAGAAAAAATCGTGGAACTGTAACACATAAACTTTAAAAACTGTTCTACAACTATTTGTTAAAATGTGCTTGGAAATTTATAATTTTTGTATATAAGTTATATTTCACAATAAAAAAGAAGAAGAATAAAAAGCTACTACAATATTTAAAAAAAAAAAAAACCCTCTCCTTAAAACTCTCAGCTCTTGAGGGACTTTATACCCTACACATCTTTGTATTTTCCTACAAAATGTTAGAAGAGTGACCATGCCTAGTGCTGAAAACTGAAAATAGGCTAGAAAAGGCATTAAAATTATTGCTCCGTTGGATGGACAGGTAGTTCAGTGGTTAGAATGCCTGCCCTTCATGCAGGAGACCCGGGTTCGATTCCCAGACCATGCACCAAAAAAAAAAAAAAAAAAAACTATCTCTTACTGATTCATGGTATAACTCCACCATCACTAAGTTCTTCATTACTTCCTTTATCTGGCCGCATAATACCTCTTGGACCAGATGGTCCAATCATTCCCCAACCCAAATCTCAACTTTGAAACTGTAATTTACATTAAAGTTGCCTATAGGCAGACTTTTTTGATGCACTCAGCTAATCATTCTAACCCTCGAATGCTTCCCAGAGAGTCCTCCTTACACTCACAATAAAGTTAGTTCTAGTAATCTGAGGAACAAAGAAAAAGGCTCAGGGGATCCTTAGGTGGGATTGGCAGTTATCCAGATATACTTAATATGTCTCTAAGAAAGCCCCTCCTCCAAATTAAGAAATACCAGAGTAATTCAGTAAAAGAATTACTCAAAGTACTTCAGGCTTTAAAAGTTTTAGTTCATAGCAAAAAAAAAAAAATTGTCACTGCATTACCTTGAATCTTGCCTTAATCTCACACCTCACACTGTGAGTGCTTTGCAACTAAATATATTTGATACTTATGTGCTCAGTTTAAACAATATTAAATGATGCCACGTTGACACCCCCCCCAAAAAGACTAAGTATTCATTTTTACTCCTTACTTTAAAAAAAAGTTACTATGAAATCTAGTAAGTTTGGAGAAAAGGCTCAAAAATTGATATTACTGGCTTACCTCCCCAAACTCTAGAAGAGGTAGGCTGAAGATTAAGTTTGGCCACATAGACACTGATTCAATCAATCATGACTACATATAGAAACCCATATAAACTCTGGACACCTAAAGCTTGAGTGAGCTTCCATGACTGAGAAGACACACTGCTGTGCCAAGAGGGCATTCTGAACTCCACAAGGAGAGAACACAGAGACTTGCATCTGAGAAGTGCCAAACTTCCCACATATCACCCTATGCATTATCTTATCTTCTTCTGGTTGGTTCTATAATTGCCTTGGCAAACATGAAGCCTCTTATCCTCACCTGCCTCATAGCAGTTGCCCTTACCAGGCCTAAATTTCCTATTAGACATGCACAACTTAATCAAAATGAACAAGACAGCTGCAAGGAAGTCATCAAAGAGAGAAAGTTTCTCAAGTTTGCTCTGCTTACATAGAGAATTAAAAGAGGAATAATACATCAATGAACTGAACAGGCAGAGAAAACTTCTGAGAGAAAAAGAGTGCAATGAGTATCAGGAAGGAATCAAGTGAGGAATATGTCATGGCAGATGCTAAGAAGGTACTAGCAACAGTTCATCAAATGAGGAAGTTGCTCCCAATAACACCGTGAAACACAATCCACAGAATAAACTCCCAACTCAATGTGAACAGATTCTTTGAATATTCTTTGACCAACTCCAGCTACAAGCCATGCATACCCAGAAATACATTCCAAGAAAGAAAATGTTCCACCACCCATATCTGGAGAAACAAATACATCCACTCCTAACTGAGAGAGCCTGAGAGTAATCAATCAGGAACCACACCCATTTCTATGGCAAGCCTTTCCAAAAGTCCCACCGTGATGCCTATCTATCCGCAACTTGGTATAATCCTCCACAAATCATGCCATATATGGCTCTTCCATTCTACAACATTTCTAAACCCACTGCCTTTGAGCATTTGAAAACACTGACATTATGTGTTTTTACATGATTGGTAAATAATTAAATGAATTCCTGAGAACTGCACAATTATGGCCCTTAATGTGACTAAAAATCTCATATTCTTAATTTCTCCTGTTCACCATATAAAACCATGCTATCACAATAGGAAGAACGCCTAATCAAAGCGTATTAAAGTCTTTACTGTGTTTCTGTGATAGAAATTTTGTTTTAAAGTCTACTGTTAGTTGCTTCTTCTGTTAATACCAACATTTCAAATAATTGTGTGCAATGACTGAGTTTATTCTTTTCAAAATAAATTACATTTTAAAGTACATGTAAAAAAAGACACTGGGATATATTAAAAAAAACTAGAATACAGACTGTAAGCTTTATATCAATGTTAAACTACTTGAACTTGACAACACACTTAAAGTGGTTACATAGTAAATATCCTTGTTCTTAGAAATAAGCGTGGCAGTATTAAGTGTTCAAGTGGCATAATGTATACAATCTACAAACTCAAGTATTCAGAAAATGGACAGATAAATAGATGGATTAATAGACAGACATTAGAATGATACAGTGAATGTGGCAAAATATTAAAAACTATGGATCTAGTATCTGGAGGAATAGGAATATGTTGGAGTTCTTTCTCTATGGGGTTTCTATTATTTTCCTAACTGTCCTATAAATTTGAAAGCATTTAAAAATTAAAAATTTAACTTAAAAAAATTACAGATTAACATTTCCATTCCTGAAGGCAGTCAATTATGATTTTAAACTAAGACATATATCTTACCACAATTTTTTTGAGAGAGAAATTAAGACTTAGTTTTAGAATACCACAATGGTAATTCTGGGAACTTTTGAGAATAAGTAACTGTTAATAATTAACTTAATAGGATAGTTAATATTAAACTTTTTAATGCTCTTAACTTTATGAAGTTTTTTATTAGGAAAGTTTTCCAAAAAAATAGTGTAATTAACCCCTATATACCCATCACCCAGATTCAATAACTATTAAGATTATGTCACATTTGCTTCATCTACCACCTTTTATACTTACAAATATTTTAAAGAAAATTCCATCACTAATTCACCTTTACATACATCAGTATAAACTACAACAAAATACATTTATTTTGTAACCACAATGCCATTACCACATCTAACAAAATTAACAATTTTTAACAGTTTTTAAAATTAAAATTTAATTTTAAAAAACGGCAGCCACCATGGGCTCAAGAGTAAAAGTTCCTTGCAATTTCTGACAGTTGGAAGAACTTAAAGAAGGCCAGAAAGGAGTAGGAGATGACACAGTAAGCTGTGGTCTATAACATGACGAAGACATGACACTTATGAGATGGACAGGGATGATAACTGGGCCTCCAAGAACAATTTATGAAAACCAAATGTACAGCCTTAAAATCAAATGTGGGTCGGGCAATGGTGGCTCAGCAGGCACAGTTTTCGCCTGCCATGCTGGAGACTCAGGTTCGAATCCCAACACCTGTCGATACAAAAAAAAAAAAACCAAATATAGTGGTTCACTGGAAGAATGCTCACCTTCCATGCGGGAGACTCGGGTTCAATTCCTGGATCATGCAACAACAACAACAAAAAAGTCAAAGGCACCCACCTTTGCATAATTTGTAACAAAAATTAATATGGATGGAGTTAATAGTTCTAATGGAGTGCATATCAGTGCTAGCAAAACGGCAGAATTCATATAGCATCGAAGTTGTTCTGCAAGAGAGTTCCCTAGGGGGAATGGTGAGAAAGGGGGAAAATTCAACTTCCCCAAGTGGAGAATTCTTGATATTCTCTCAGGCAGTGGGGACAGCCAAAGCAATAGGCCACGCCTCCGATCTTGGGGGTTGTTTATATGAAACTTAATCCCGCAAAGGATAGGCTAAGCCTACTTAAATTTGGCCCAAGAGAACCTCTTCTGTTGCTCAGATGCGGCCTTTCTCTCTCTCTCCAGCCAACACAACGAGCAGTCTTACCACCCTACTCCTCTCTACGTGGGACATGACTCCCAGGGGTGTGGACCTTCCTGGCAACGTGGGACAGAGATCTTGGAATGAGCTGAGACTCAGCATCAACGGATTGAGAAAAACCCTAGAATGAGCTGAGACTTAGCATCAAGGGATTGAGAAAACCTTCTCAACCAAAAGGGGGAAGAGGGAAATGGGACAAAGTGTCAATGGCTAAGAGATTCCAAATAGAGTTGAGAGGTTATCCTGGAGCTTATTCTTTTTTTTTTAATTTATTTATTAATTAAAAAAATTAAGAAACAAAATAAAACACCAACATACATAATCAGTAATTCACAATATCATCACTTAGTTACATATTCATCATTCTTAGAACATTTGCATTAATTCAGAAAAATAAATAAAAAGACAATAGAAAAAGAAATAAAACGAACACAGGAAGGAAAAAAAAAAGATTATACCTACCATACCCCTTACCCCTCGCTTTCATTGATCACTAGCATTTCAAACTAAATTTATTTTAGCATTTGTTCCCCCTATTATTTATTTTTATTCCACATGTTCTACTTCTTTGTTGACAAGGTAGATAGAAGGAGCATCAGACACAAGGTTTTCACAATCACACAGTCACATTGTGACAGCTGTATCATTATTCAATCATCCTCAAGAAACATGGCTACTGGAACACAGCTCTACATTTTCAGGCAGTTCCCTCCAGCCTCTCCATTACATCTTGAATAACAAGATGATATCTACTTGATGCATAAGAATAACCTCCAGGATAACCTC
>PVIY010013858.1:0-11670 GCA_004026745.1 Myrmecophaga tridactyla | reverse complement strand
AGTCCCATTTCCCTCTTCCCCCTTTTGGTCGAGAAGGTTTTCTCAATCCCTTGATGCTAAGTCTCAGCTCATTCTAGGGTTTTTCTCAATCCCTTGATGCTGAGTCTCAGCTCATTCCAAGATCTCTGTCCCACGTTGCCAGGAACGTCCACACCCCTGGGAGTCATGTCCCACGTAGAGAGGAGTAGGGTGGTAAGACTGCTCGTTGTGTTGGCTGGAGAGAGAGGCCACATCTGAGCAACAAAAGAGGCTCTCATGGGGGTGACTCTTAGGCCTAAATTTTAAGTAGACTTGACCTATCCTTTGCAGGGTTAAGTTTCATATGAACAAACCCCAAGACTGGGGGCTCAGCCTACAGCTTTGGTTGTCCGCACTGCTTGTGAGAATATCTAGAATTTAACTTGCAGAAGTTCTTAGATATCACCTGTTTAATTAAGGTGTAATGTATAGGCTGGAGGGAACTGCCTGAAAATGTGGAGCTGAGCTCTGGTGGCCATGTTTCTTGAAGATAATTATATGACGATACCGCTGTTGCAGTGTAACTGTGTGGCTGTGAGAACCTTGTGTCTGATGCTCCTTTTGTCTACCTTGTAGATGGACAAGTAAAACATATGGATTAAAAATAAATAAATAATAGGGGGAACAAATGTTAAAATAAATTTAGTAGATTGAAATGCTGGTGATTGGTGATGGGGAGAGGTAAGAAGTATGGTATGTATGAATTTTTTTTTCTTCTTTCTATTGCTTTTTCTGAATTGATGCAGATGTTCCAAAAAATGATCATGATGATAAATATACAACTATGTGATGATAGTGTGAGTTATTGATTATACAACAAGAATAAAATGATCATATGATAAGAATGTGTTTGTACATGGTTATGTATCATAAATTAAAAAATTAATTTTAGAAAATTTATTATAAAAAAAACTTCTCCTGCAAGAGCTTTTGGCGCCTAATGATAGCTAAAGAAAATATGAAACTCCTTCTGCTGCCTGAAGGACAGTGTTACAGCAATTAATCAAAAAGAGAAACCATAAAAAAAAGAAGAAAGAAAGAAAAACCATAGGCCCTACCCCCAGCCCCAGTCAATTTAAGCAGTCTTCCTTTTCCACAGTAGTAAATTTTCTAGATACATCTTATAGATATCAAAGCACTAGAAAGGAAGCTCCCATTCAAAAAGGATTTTATCTTAAGATACTGTAAATGATACTAATTTTTATCCATTAGAAATATGTAAGTTGTGCTATAACCGTCATACTGTTTAGGGTAACCACTGTTCATGTAGTTGAACTTCTGGGATCAAGAAAGTATATTTAAATTGGTTTCCTTCATAACAGGTAGGGTACATGTAACTCAACCATGAAAAGACACATCGCACAATCAACTTACTGTCGATTACATAGCCTGGAGTCTCTGCCTTCCCCCCCTTCCTTCCTCTTTCCTTCTCTCCCTATAATAACCCCCAGATAAGGGTGGCTTATTAGAGTAGATGTGAAGGTTTCAAAGTCAAGCCTCTGAAACTACTCCTGGGTGTGTGTGGGTGCTTTATCTGCACTACCACCACCACTACTACCATCACCACACACCCCCAGTTTCTTTTTTTTTAACTCTTAAATGACTACCCGATTCCAGGCCATCATCCTTTTTCCCATTCTCCACTACCACCCTTCGCCTAAGAACAGACTGTAATCCCAACCCACCATCCTCTACTCCCCTTGAAATTGGCCTTTGGTGAGGAATTCTTTCAGGGCTTTCCCCATATCCACCCCACCCTCCACTTTCTCAAGGGGTGCTGTTTTTCCTTTTTCCTCGACACTCCTTCCTCCCCCTGAAGTCCCTTCCTGCACCATCACCACCCAACACTTTCCATGACACTTTCTTGCTTTGGTCAGAAGCCATCAGGTAAGGCTGCAAAGAGCCTCTGACCTCCCTCATGCAGTTTTGGAACCGTATTTCTTTACTTTCCACGAGCCTGGGAAATGAAAATTAGGTCCTCAGCCCTGCAACCCTCTGCTGTCACGGTCAGCTGATGTATTTTTGCCTTCAGGTTATGATATGGTGAAAAGAACAGTCACCAGGGTTACTCAGACCTACTAGCACTCACAGTCCTTGGTGGTTTAAACTTGGAGAAAGGCCACAGAAGACACTTGTAAACACACACAATCTCTCTGAATCAATTGTTTTCTTTTCTTGTAATTGCTTTTGCTTTTAAAAACTGAAATTTTAAACAGGGCTGTCATTTGGTCATCCTTGCAATCCATTTGAGTCTAGTTTGGAATCTGACAACCGGAACAAAAAGAACCTTGAATTTGGTGCACACTTTGGTCTTGGTGCTACTGCCACTGATGATCCTCAGAAGAGATTCAGAAAGAACTCGCTGTGCACAGCAGATCCCTGAAACTTGCAGACTTGACTTTCTGACAAACTGCTGCATTTTCCCACTTTTCTGTTGAGGACCACTAAATGCTAAAATGTGACTGCACACCGAAATAAAAGCAACTCACTGTGTCCTGAAGGTTTTGTTGTACTTGCTTGTTTTATTTAACTTAGTATTTGTGTAAAACCACTTTCAAAGCAGTAGATATCAAGTCTGAAAAGTGACTGATGTTCCCATTAATCTTTTTCTGGGGAAAACTTTAGTTCTAAGGATTTAACATCCTGTAAATAGAGTTTAACAGTATTCCATAAACAGTCTTTTTATAGTCAGACCATTGTCTGATTTTAACATAATAATAAAGAATTTTAAGAAAAAAACGTAAAGCCATAGAAAAGGGCTTTTAACTCGGCCGCCAAAAACATTCTGTTAACTTTTTTCTAATCAACATGCTTTTGAAGGTCATAATCTTTCATTAAAAATATTAACATAGAAAACCTAGCACTGGGGTTTAGCTAACTTGCACCTTCATTCCTGCCCCTGCCAAGAATCACCGCAAGCATTAAGAGAAGCATAAGTCTGAGAGTGACCCACAGCACCAAAACAAATAAATAAATAGACAAACTGTGACTAGGTCTCAAATCAGCTTGCCTCTTTCTCTACATAAAAGACAGGCACACCTCCTTAGTAGAAGCAAACAAGCATTACTCTCTTGGCAAACCCTTCTAAATAAATAGCTGATACTACTTCTGAACAAAGTAACTGGTAATTTCCTCATTTTAAAATACCATGGGCAAAAGTGACCATGCTATAAATTTTATGTTGGCATCCAAACTATCAAATAAATTATGTCTTAATCATTTCCGAAAGAAGATCATTTAATCCCACTAAAATTCTGACCAGACTACCAGAGACAATTAAGATTAGTGACAGGCCAAGGGTGAGGGAACACATGAGAGAGGGGAGACACAAAAGACAAAATAAAACTGACAATGGCTAAAATACCTAGCAAAATTTATTAATGACCAAAAAAAAAAAAGATCCTGAGAACAAACACTGCAAACACTGGACCTGGCAGTAATAATGATCATAAAATAAAATCCACAATGGCAGTAATTACAATTGATTAAAAAACTTATCATAGACAAATTAGAAGTGGGAAAAAAAAGGAGGCTAGGGGGTACAAGCGCAGTTCAGTGGTACAATTCTCGCCTGCCATGCAGGAGACCCAGGTTCTATTCCCAGCCCATGCACTTCCCAAAAAACAAAGGAAGCAAATAAAGAAAGAAAAACAAACAAAAATTTGTTGCAATAATGGGACACTCACATGGAAAAAGAATGAAATGTGACCCCGGCCATACAGCATTTAAAATAAAAAGGAGGCTAAAGAATCAAATCTTCATTTAAACGTCTACATGGAAATGAAATGGTCCCAGTGAAAATAATTAAAGTAAAATAAAAATGGAAAGAAATGAAAAAATGGCTTAGATGTTCTACAGAAAACTGACCAAGGAATTAAGCAATCTTAACGGGTTAACTTTGGCCTTCGACAAAAATGGATCAATGCTGATATAATTCTAATTTAAATGCTAAATACACAAAATGAGCATTTTTGCTCTTTTTGTATGGACCACCTCCTCTCCAGAATTCCTTTTCCTGATAATGCTTCTATACAGCAACAAAGGACTGCCTGATCATAACCTCAAATAACGTAATTACCTTAAATAAGCCCTTCTGTTACTGAGGACATTTGAAGTCCAGGAAAAATTAATCAAGCTTTTGGTTATATGAACAACGTTTTGAACCACCACTATCAGAAAGCAAAAAAATGCACACGGGGGTAGTGCAACAGTGGCTCAGTGGCAGAATTGTCTCCGGCAATGCCAGAGACCCAGGTTCAACTCCTGGTGCCTGCCCACGTGGAAAAAAAAAAATGTACACAGGCATGTGATGTTCAGTGATTAAAAACATCACGATCAAGGAATCTACAAGACTTAAACAAATCTCGTAATACTGAGACATATGAAAATACCTGGAGAGGGAAACAATTAATCTTGGTAATAATACCTCAGTGACATAATAAAATATTAAAAGAGAAAAAACATGAATACAACCCAACAGCTGTAAAATATGTGAGTTCTTATATATAAAAGTTTATTGCTATCACTTACTATTACTGATTCTAAAGTCAATTTTCTCAGCAATTGCTACTGAAAAGGATAAAATACTTTTCATCAGCATTCCTGTGCAAATGACCCACATTACTCTACTCTATTGACCATTTAAGTATATCTATACTCATACATACAGAAAGCAAATACAGAGGAAGGGGGAAAAGAAAATACAGATGGGGGGAAAGTTTTATTAACAGGTTAAAGAAAAAAAAACTATGCTGCCATCCAATCTACAATGTTGTTAGGCTCTTGGGTCCAAGACAAAATGGTAACTTAGGCAATGGCAAATCATTTGACTTGATGACAACCAGCCCACGTGATCTGCGAAAGTCATTTTCAAATTTTGCAGATACAGGAAATCTTCAAATATTTTGTCCAAGAATGTATTCTGCAATTCTGTCAGGCAAGTCTTCCCTGCAACATGAGGACAAGACTTGAAGAAAAACTTAATTTAACCACATTTGTTTCAAATACACTTCACATATTTCCATCTTCTACAGTATGTGCAAAAAATAAAAAAGTACCCATATCTAAAATATCTCAAATTAAGAAAATTAGATAAAAAGGTATGAGCCTGTGTTGATCTTGGGAGGAAAAAAAAACTTCAAATAAAAATGAAGCGGCAGTGGGTGGGCCACGGTGGCTCAGCAGGCAGAGTTCTTGCCTGCAATGCCGGGGACCAGGTTCAATTCACAGTGCCTGCCCAAGCAAAAAAAAAAAAGAAAAAACAGAAGCAGCAGGAAGATTGTGGTAAAATACCTGATTAGGAAGTTCCAGAAATCAGTCCCTCCATCAAATCAACTACTGAACTGGCAAGAACTGTCTGAATCAAGTATATTGAAACTTTGAAGTCCAGTGGAACACTGTGCAGCACTCAGAAAGGAACTGAAGGAAAGGGCTAACAAACTGCAGTAACTATTGGTGAATTTCATCCTCTCTGCTGTTACTTATAGCCTATCCCTCAATTGCAGTCCAGGTTCCTCAAGCAGCTTGCCAGTGCCAAGATGGGTTATAAGGACATAGTCATCCAAAAATCAAGGGACTGGGGAGTGGTGGTCTGATCACTGGTCGCAGCTTTTGATCAGCTACTTCAGGTCTCTGGGGAGAGGGAGTGGGGGTGACTCTGAGGGCATCCATTGTTATAATCCCCTCAGGCAAATGGGTCAAAGAAGTCTTAAAGAAACATTATCTAATCTTTTTTTTCCTCTTTTCTCCTTCCACTCCGTTTGCAAACAAAAATAGGAAAATTCACAAATTGACAGTCCACCTCTCAACAACAATAACAAACTGGCAGTCCCAGAGGAGTGAGATCACTAGATTTCCAGAGTTATTAACAATAATATCTAGACCATCCATTTCTCAACAAAAAAATTAAAGCACATAAAGAAACAAGAAAGTATGGCCAATTCATAGGAAAAAAAAAAAAAAGATTTTGCCAGAAACCATTTCTAAGGAAGTTCTTACATTGAAACTACTAATGTGAAAAACTGAATCAAGTCTCTTAAATATTTCAGTGAGCTAAAGGAATCCATATACAAAGAACTACAGGAAATTAGAAAAATGTCTGAATAGATATGAAGTTATAAAAAAAAAGAACCACACAGAAATTCTAAAACTTCAAAGTACAGTAAATGAAATTAAAAACTCACTAGACATAAAGGATCAGTGAACTTGAAGACAAAACAATTGAAATCATCCAGTGTGAAGAGCAGAAAGAAATAACAATGAAGGAAAATGAACAGAGCCTGATATTGATCACCATCAAGCAAACAAACATATATATATCACTGTACTTGGACAAGAAAGAGAGAAAGGGACAAAAAACTATTTGAGGAAAGGGTGCCAAACAATCCCAAATCCAATGAAAGACATGAACACACACATTGAGGAAACTCAAAGAACTCCAAGCAGACTCTGCAAGATCTACACCAGCACACATTACAGTGAATCTGTCAAAGTCCAAAGACAAAGAGTGGATTTTGAAAGCAGCAAGAAGTACGAAGAATCCCCAATAAGACTAACAGTAATTTCTCATCAGAAACCATGAAGGCCAGAAAACAATACAATGGCAGGTTTAAAGTCCTTAAGGAAAATTCTGTCAACTAAAAATTCATATCCAGCAAAATCACCTTTTAAAAATGAAGGCGAAATTAAGACATTTACAGATCAACAAAAGCTGAGCGAGTTCATTACCAAAAGACCTGACTTAATAGAAATGCTAAAGGGAGTCCTTTAGGCTGAAACAAAAGGACACTAGATTGTAACCCTAAGCAATAAGAAAAAATGAATAACATAGGTAAAGGTAACTACACAGGTTAATTTAAAATCCTGTATTATTTGTACTTTTGGGTTTGTAACTGCTTTTCCCCCATATGACTTAAAAGTCAAATGTATAAAATAACATTTTAAATCTCTATTAATGGGTAAAACACTGTATAAAGATGTAATCTGAGACAAAATAATATAAAGGAGGGATGGAAAAATATATAGGAGCCAAGAGTTTGTATACTGAAACTAGGTTGTTACTAGTCAAATTAAGCTGTTACTAGTTTGCGATGTTAATTGTTATTACAAAGATAACCACTAAAAAAACCTATATAAAGAAGAACAGGGAGTGAGATTTTGATGGTTTGTAGCAGGTTAGTGTGATGCCTCAATACATCCCAGAGTAATCTGGGCAGAAGATTAAAAAGTATTTGTTATTTTATCAAAATAATTGAGGACCTGGGGGAAAAGGTGGACAACATGGGATATGACTCCCCAGGATGAGCCTACCCTGGCACCATGTGACTGACAATGCCTGCCTGACCAAAAAGGGGAAAAGAATTGTAACAAATAAGGCATCAGTGGCTGAGAGAGTTCAAATAATCCAGAGGCTACTCTGGAGGCTTCTATTATGCAAGCTTCAGGTAGATATTGCTATTTACCAAGGTTTGCCTAACCTCAACCAAAACCATTCCTACCAAACCTAAAAAACATCTAGGGCTTTATCTGAGATTCTGCTAAGGTTCCATGCACTATGATTACTTTCCCAAAATCTACAACCTCCAGTTGGGTTCCTAGACCAGATAAGCCCTGAAACCCAGAGGGGCCAGCCTCTCCAGAACATTAACATATCCCATATTATCAACAGCCCTTTCCAACATGAAAAATTTAGAGTGGGCACAGCCCAAATACCCCTAAAAACTGGGAGAAGGATCAAAGGAGAAGGTGGAGTTATAACAAAGAAGATAGGATTTAACAAATGAGCATGCTGAATTGTTATACTGATATTTCTTTTCGTCTCTAGTGTCTTGGAGAAGCTAGAAGTGAAAACCTAAAATTATGGAATTGTAACCCATACCAAATTCTAAAATCTATTCTACAACTATTCGTGGCAGTATGCTTTAAGATTTATTGCTGGGCGGCTGCCGTGGCTCAGCAGGCAGGGCTCCAACCTGCCGTGCTGGAGGTCTGGAGTTCGATCCCTGGTGCCTCCTGCCCATATGCAAATTTAAAAAAAAAAAAAAAGATTTATTGCTTTTTTTGTATATGTTACTTTTCACAATTAAAAAAAAAGCAAACATAATAAACAAACAAATAAATAAAAGCTTACATAAAAGGGAGACTGTCCTAAATTAAAAGAGACCAAGAAGACAACCAAGTAGAATGTGGGATCCTTATTGAATCCAACTTCCAATGAACCAGACTTCTTGGGCATAGACAGAGATCTATGAATTCAAGGTAAGAATTAGACGTTAAGGAATTATTACCCTGTATTGTGGCTATGTGGGGGACTGTCCTTTTAAATTTTTTTTTAGGGACACATACAGAAATACTGATGGTTGAAATGGCATATTGACCTGGATTTGCTTTTACGTATTTCAGAGTGATAAAGAGACAAAGATGGATGGATGGATGATGAATATATAGAATGACAGGGCAAATGTAGCAAAATGTTAAAATTGGTAGATGTGGATGTGGGTATCTAGCATGGACAGAAGTATGCTAGAGTTCTTTACACAGGTTTGTATTATTTTTGAAACTGCCATGTAAGTTTGAAGGTCTAAAAAAATTTAACGGTGGCACAGAATTTCACGGGGATCGTGAACTCTTTTCCTTTTGAATTAGTGACATTAGAGTCTTTCCAACTTCAAGTCTGCTCCTACATACTCCCTGTGACTTGCTCATAAAACTGATTTAACAACCACTTACAAACAGGGGACTTTCAAATCTGTATCTGCAGTGCAAATCTTTTTCTTCTGATCCTCAGACCCACCATCTATCAGAAATCTCATCTCCCCTTGAATAACCCGTAAACAACTCAAACTCAACCTGAATAAATAAGAATCTCCCCATATCCCCACCTAAAAACCTGCTCCTTCTCCTACATCCCTCATTCTCTTGGATGCTGATACCATCATTCACCTAGAAACCAAACCAGATATTTGGAAAGCCTTTTCTTCACTCATTCCCACATCTAGTCAGTTTCCCAAAGTCTCAATGCATTCATTAAATATTTCAGTGAGCTAAAGGAATCCATATACAAAGAACCTAAGGAAATTAGAAAAACATCTGAATAAAACAGATACGAAATTATGGAAAAAAAAATTTGTTGTGACTTTGGGAGCTTTCTATACTGGGTTGAATGGTGTACCTCCCAAATTCATGTCCACTTGGAACCCTACAATGTAACAGCTCCTGGAAATATACTAAGTATAAATTATAATATAATAAATTAAAATGAGGCCAAAAAAATAAATAAATAAAAATAAAATAAAATGAGGCCATACTGGATTAGGTAGATACTGAATCCAAAAACTATAAGAAGGTCATGTGAAGACACAGAGACACAAACACACACACAGGGAAGAAGGTCATATAAAGACAAAGGCAGAAATTGGAGTGATACATCTACAAGCCAAAGTATACCAAGGATTGCCAGCAACCACCAAAAACTAGTAGAGAGGGATGGGAAAGTTTTTCCCTCTATAAGGAACGAATACTACCAACACCTTGAATTTGGATTTTTGGCCTCCAGAACTGTGGGAGAACACATTTCTATTGTTATAAACCAACAGTCTATGGTAATTTGTTATGGTAGCCCCTGAAAACTAAATACAGTTTCTAAAAGTCTATCAAATACACTCTTCAGGTTTTATTCTACCACTACTCCTGCCTTATTTGAACCCTCATGATTTCTCATGCTGAATATGACAAGAGTTTTCTAGCTTATCTTTCTGCCTCATCTTCACCTACTTCGATCAACTTATCTTCCACATGACCACAAGGGATCTTTCTAAATCGTAAGTCATTATGTGCCTTTCTTCTTTTCAAAATTCTTCACACGACCTGAAAATCCAAAGTCGTTAGAATGACATGTAAAGTCCTTTCTCAATCTGACGCAGCCTACCTCTCCCCACTCCCACACAAACACACACACAAATCTCCCACCACTAATTTCTCCTTATCCACAAACTCCATGCCCTACTCTCACCTAACATGAGTAAGCACGCTCATTCCTCTGTGATTTGTCATCCTTCCTAGAATGTTATTCTTCCTTTCTTGCATGGTAAACTATGTATTCAACAATCAACTCAAGCATGACCTCCAAGAGAAAGACTTCCTTAATTCCTTCTCCTCTGTTTGTTAAAGAGCACTTTCATATATGTTCCTATTATATAGCACTTATCAAACATATAGTCACTATTCAGTGGGGTCTCATTTACTCAAGGCCAGAAATGTATTTATTTTTACATATTTAAAGCAGTGTTGTCACATAAGCCAGCACCTAATAAATGTAAAATGCATAAATCACAAAAGAATATTATAGAGTTGGAAATGACCTTGGAAATCAACTTTTCTATTGCCCTCATTTTAAAATGGACTTTCATAAAAGATTACATAGCTAGTTACTGGCAAAGAGAAACAGAAGCCGAGTCTACTGATTCCCAGCCTAGTATAATCTTTCCACTTACCCTCTCTAATTCTATTATGTCCCCAGCATGCACTGAGACAGTTTTAGCTTCTTTTCACTTAACCAAAGAAAATGATTACTGAAACTGGGCCATGGAAAAATCAACAATTATCCACAAGACATAAACTATTTTGGGTAAGAAGAAACAGTCACAGGTGTGGACAAAAATGGACCGTGACTGAAGCAAGAGTGAAAGGAAGGTGAGGATGGATAGTTAGTTAATTCCAGCTCTGTGAGATCCAGAAACTCCTATATTGTATATAAACCGGAGATGCAAGAAGATCTGCTTAGATTCTCTATACACTGGTCTCAATTTTTTAGATTAATTGTAAATGTTTCCAGTCAACATACATGTTATAAGGTACTTAATATCTTCTCTATAAAGATAATCCAAAAAACACAAAGATTAGCATACACAATCTAGGAATTAACAGAATCATAAATCTTAGACTGTATATATATATATATATTTATATTAAACTCATGATTATTAGACTGATCTGGTTTTCATATGTGATATCATTTTGGAAACAGTTTTCTTTTATAACACTGAGATATTTTCTAGCAGTGGCAATAATTGATGCCCATCAACCCAAATATATACATATATTCTATTCCTCCTGTGGTGTAAGAATAACTCTACTAAATCTGAGTGATGATCCATTCAGCCTAGATTCAGTCTTGAACAGAAACATCAAGACACACAATAAATGGGAGAACATAACTCTCCTACTGACATCAAGGGTCTGTGATAGGGTGTGAACAATACTCCTTCTACAATCCAATCCATTGATCTAAATACCCCCATTCTCCACCTTTTCCAAATGAAAATTTAATTTTTATGCTACTTATATTTAATAAACCATTTTTCCTTTTTCAATCACTTATATAAGTAATTCCCACAGGGTTCAGCTATATGCCAAGTACTGTGCTAGAGCCCATCACTCCATCAT
Organism: Myrmecophaga tridactyla; assembly: GCA_004026745.1. Lineage (NCBI taxonomy): Eukaryota > Metazoa > Chordata > Mammalia > Pilosa > Myrmecophagidae > Myrmecophaga > Myrmecophaga tridactyla. The sequence goes on along the minus strand of PVIY010013858.1, from coordinate 210 downwards.
TTAAAAAGGCATCTCACTGATATGAACTGACATTAGTGAATAAACTTGGAATATGTTGTTGGTAACAGAGATCATCAGGAGATAGAAATAGGGTAAGATATTGGGTAACTGGAGCTGAAGGGATGCAGACTGTGCAACAGGACTGGATACAAAAACTCAGAAATGGACAGCACAATACTACCTAACTGTAATGTAATTATGTTAAAATAC
>PVIY010013857.1:0-58075 GCA_004026745.1 Myrmecophaga tridactyla | reverse complement strand
AGGACAGTTAGATAGATATGTCAGGAAAAATGTGCATTGCGTATCTAAGTAGGTCTATGAGTGTTCACTTTTAAAATTCTTTCAACTTTACGGTATGCTTGAAAATTTGCAGAATACAAAGCTGGAAGGAAAAGTGAATGCTAGCTTACTCTTCTTGTCAGTTTATATTTGGTAAGCCTTATTAAATTCCCTGGAATTTGAGTGTACATACTAATTTTTGGCTTATAGAAGGTTTATAACAAAAAAAATATGTATTTCCAAGTGTCTTTCAGGAAAACAAGGACATAAGGACATTGAGTACAACAATTTAAGAATGATAACTCTATTATTTGAACTACCTTTTACTACTTTTTAGAATGATTACATTATATGGTGTATGAAAAAATCCAAAAATTGACCAGTAAATAAATCAGAATCATAAGGCTTAAAAATTAAGTCTAATTTTCCTTATGGGTTAGAATTTATTAAATAAGATGGACTATGTGTTACCCAAACTATTTTTTTTAATAGTCTTAAAACCTAAAACACCATCTGGAGTCAGGACCAATCTCATGCATTTCCCCTGCAGGGAAGAGTTAACATACTGATCATAATCTCTTGTGTCATAATCTCATTTAATCCTTTCACAATTTCATTAAGATGTCACAAAACTCTGTGATGGGCCTATTGTAAACTTAATTTAATTGCCTCTTTTTGCAATACATTGTCTTAAATAGAAAAGATCATTTTAGAAAGGTTGGAAAATATAGAAAAGAATATAAAAGAAGACAGTGAAATTAATTCATATTTTGCCAACCAAAGAAAACCTCAGAAGACGTTATATTTATTAATTCTTTTTAGCCATCTTTTTATATAATAGATGATTACAATTGCCATCGTTATTTTAATTTTTTTAGTAATACGTAGTATTTCTTCAAATAAATGTCCTGTCATTGTTCCACTAGCATTCATTTATTTGTTCATTCATTCAAAAATATTTACTGGGTGCTTCTGTGTGCTAGATATCATGCTAGGTGCAGAGAAAATATAGAACAGTAAAATAGCAATGCTTCCTGTCCTTATGGAATTACAGCCTATACCCATGTTTGTATACCCAAGTATCAATAAATGTCATGAATACAGAACACTATATGCATATTCATAAATTAATAATGTTCTATATGTATTTAGTTTCCTCTTGGATTTTTGTTGCTTTGGTTTATTTTTTGTTTGTTTGTTTGTTTTTTCACGTTCCTCCATTTATTTCACCACATCGATTCATGGTGAACTCAAAATCTGAGTGCAAGACAGAAAGATAAAGAGAAAAGCCCCCAAAGGATATTTCTAAAACCCTATTCCTTAACCTTCTTGAGTCACATTTTTAATTTTTCCCTGTTTAACATTTTAACAAAATTGTAACAAAATTAGCTCTTACTTGTAGAGCATTATAGCCTAGCGTCTCATTAGTTTCATGTGCTGTATGTATATTGATGTTTTAGGCTCTTTCAATAGGAAATATTCTGCAAATCTCTTTAGTTAATTACAAAAAGAAGTCAAATCTGTCTTCGGAAATCAGAGTTCCCTCTCTGACCTGGATATATGTTTAATATTTTCCTTTACTTCAGGGTCTTAAGACACAATAAACAGTAGCAATAAGATTCTCATGGATTTTCAAGGAATTTGTAAGTAAAGAAAGAGGTTAATAATAAACAGATGACAAATATAAATGTCTTTACAATGAAGTGTCACTGCTTGATCTACTTGTAACCTTTGAGATTAGCTTTGCAATCACATGTACAGCGGGCTCTACTTTAGCCTGTCTTTCCTCCAGGAACACTATTTCAATTTGAATTGAATTGAATGGTTTTTTTTTTTATGGCTTTCAAGGTAATTCACAGTCCAAAATAGTCTTGGATAAATGAGAGTTATTGAAAATATATTTCAGCAATGTTGATTCACAAAGATACTCTAGATTTCATTTCTTTAATAATCCTATGAATTATAAAGAGGTTTGATTTATAGATAAAATTTTTAAGCACATGGTAAAAGCCCTAAAGAAAAACAAATGTCTACAGTTATTTTTCATAAAACCTTGATATTGAAACAAATAATATGTTAAAAATATTATACAAATTTTTTCTGCTGTTTAGTGACCTTAAAATCTTGATTTATGTTTATCATAAGACAATAAATCCTATTATATATAAACTCTTTGAAGAAAGGGGCTGGGCTTCAGACAGATACGTATTAACAGTTAGTGCCTATCACAGCCTTTGTACTGAAGGCACCAGGTAACCAATGAATGAGTAACTACATGAGTGAAAAAATGCAAAATGGTCTTTTCCGTCATCAAACTGAATATTTGGAAGCAGTCCCCACCTCAACTATTCTCCACCAGGCTAGTTTTGTCTTTATAAAATGACATTCCTGAAGTTTGAGCAGAATACCCTAAATATTGTAACTTAAAATGAAATAAAAATTGGCCTTTTACTTTTATTTTCAAGTTATTAGCAATGCTGCAAAAATTCAGGCTACAAATCATCTCTCAATCAAATAAAATGCTTTGTTTTCCTTCTTTAGCTGTCATGTGTTTTCTTCATCCTCCTGCCAATCAAATGTTTCCCTCAATTGACTTGGAGATTGTAGGCTCCAGAAAGATCTATTTTCACCAATCTGAATGAATTTTAGCTTAAGCTGCTTCCTGATTGAGGAAGGTAGCTTTTAAAATACTGACTGGCCCATGGAGGTTGGAAAGTGCCCAGTGGAAAGTGAGTATTCAGGAAAGTAAGCACACATGTTGTCAGAAAAAGGACCATTTTAATGCATTCCAACAAAGCCAGAAATGCCACTAGAATTCGCCTGAAAACCAGTTGTGATTAACACTGATGACTCACCAAAACCACAGTTCGGTTTTTTTTTTTCAGCTACTGCTGTTCTTTCCAATGACTGAAGTCCTAAATGGGTTGGAAAGTCACAGATTTTGTCATTTGTGATGAATTTGTCTATTTTCTATTTTAACAGGTGACTTCAATAGTTCAGTGTCTTCGTGCTAGTCAATTCTGTCCTTTGAATTAGGGATGAAGTAACAAGAGCACACCCCCCCCATAAACCTGGAATTTCTTCAAATAAACAAAAAAATGTAGAAGCTTTGAGCCAGAGGATGAAGGCCCTGTCTTCATTATTGATAGAGGCAACCCACTTTCATGGGTTTGACTTGAAAATGTTGGATTTAGAGATCTATGAGTTTCAATTTTGATAGTTGTAAAAAGAAGGTTTCCTCTAAAGAAGGAATTTTAGTGGCATTCTAGGTCTCACCAATTGGCATGCAGGAAGGCTTTGCTGTGTCATTTAGAGGAATTCTTTCTATTACCATGTATCTCAAGGGTTCTTAGTGGTGCCAGAACTGCACTGAGGGTTTCCCAAAGACCTGGGATTCTGGATAGTAGAGCCAGATCAGAAAGTCCTCTAACCACTGGACATAGAGCTGCCTACGAGTCAGCTCTCTCCTACTCTAATCAAAGCTTCTGTTGGTATAGTGGAGTCATCAAAATGTTAAAATATGATAATATTGTTTTCCTTATAGAAATCAGGTGTACAATTGAATTAATCTTCTCTTGGTTCCTGATACACTAATATAAATAGTCCATTGATAGCCATTTAATATTCACTCATTCATTTATAGTTAGGTTAATGAAATCTGATCACCCAACCTAAGAACTGCAATATTATCAATAATTTATCTTCATCTTTGTGCTCCTGTCCCAACCTGGATCCATGCTGACACTCATCCTCCTTCCAGAGGTGACAACTTCCTTGAGAATTTTGTGTTTCTTACTTTCTTGCTTTATAAAAGTTATTTATATCCCATATAGATAGGAATGTCTAAAGAAAGTATTATGCATTTTTTATATATGCAGTTTTCAGTTACCTGAATTGATTTTGTTCACTCAGATTTAAGATACTAAGATTCCTACTTGTTGCATTTCACTGTACTTCATTAATTTTCTTTATTGTATAATATTCCATCGTACAATTCATTTACTCACTCCCTCATGAAGAGCATTTGGGCTGTTTCCAAGCATGTTGTTTTCTTGTGGCAGGGAGTTCTGCTACCAGCATTTTTTGTACAAGAATCCAAATGCACAGGTTTAGGAGTTTCTCTAGGGTATAAACTATGAATAGAATTACTGAGTCATGGGATAGGCAAGTGTTGAGTTTTACAGACAGCATCAAGTTGTTTTGCATTGAAGTTTAATATCAGTGTACACTCTCACCAGCAAGGTATAAAACATTATATGGATCTCCATTCTCTCCAACTCATAGGATTGTAGACAACTTTTGCCAATCACATGTTGGAGATACACTTTCTTGAATGAACATATTCTTCACAGTATTCTTTTTTTTGATTTTATATGTTACAAATGTCTTCTCCTTGGTAACTTGTTTATTTCACTTTTGTTAAGGTATCCTTTGATGAACAACACTTGTTGATATTAACATAATCTAACTTATCCATTTTTTTTTTCTTTGCAAGTTGTCATTTTTCGGTATCCTGTTTAAGAAAGTCTACCCCGTCCAAAACCAGAAAAATTTTACACTGCAATTTCTTTCACAAGTCTCAAATTTTGTTTTAGACATTAAGATATATAGAGCTGATTTTTGGTTATGTTGTGCACGATGAATGTAATGACGTTTTCTTCCCCTCTGTATGGCTAACCAAGGGTTTCAGCTCTGTGCTCTTTCAGTTGATGCCTTATGTCACCTCTTTTGTATATCGAAGGTTTATTTGTGCTTACATCTTTTCTAAGCTCTACTGGTCAACTTCTCCATCTCTGCATCAATACAATTAACACTCTTAATTGTAATGCTATTGTAAGCACTTATATTTACTAAACAAAATAAGTTTTCCTTTCTCATTTTTCTTCTTTATAACCATTTTAGCAATGCTTCACCCTTTAGTTCTTCCATATAAATTGTAGAATCAAATTGTCAAGTTTCAAAATGATCTCTGATGGAATTTTCCTTGGAATTACATAGAACCTCCAGGTTAATTTCAAAAGATCAATATTTCTATGATACTGTTTTACTAAATTAGACCAGTTATTAGGATTTTCCTTAAAGTATTTTATTGAAGTTTTATACTTTTACTGTGAATAATTCTCACATAAAAATAAATCAAATCTTGTTTGATTTATATATGTTGATAGATACATTTATTGAAAATGATGCTTTTAAGTTACATTTTCTAATTGTAATCATATCTTCTTATCTGTATTCTTTTTCAATTTTGTGGGATATGGTCTTAAAACATTCAATGTATTTTGAGCTATATTAATGAAAATTTCTTTGACTAGATTCAACGGAATGAATTCTGTTTTCCCCATCCTGGGTACTCCCCCTTTTTCACTATCATTATTACCCTTCTCTAATATGACAGTCTTTGATGTTCCGCAGGCACTTAAGAAATGCTGGTCACAACACCACCCAAGCCTTCTCAAAATGTTCCCAGAGTCAACCCAGAACATCAACAATTTCATTAAAGAAGAAAAAGCCAACATTTACTTTTCCCAACTCTTTTGGGGGCAAAATCAACATATAGACAATTTCAAGTTTCTTCATGAGTAGCATGCCTCACTCTCATCATCCACAACTGCAAACTGTACAAAGTAAGTTTTGGTAATCTTGAGATGACTAAATTAAAAAAAAGTTGTAGGTTGTTTAATTTAGTTTTAAAAATCCTATTATTATATTTTCTGCTTGGAGAGAAAAAGTACTTATTATTACATAAAACGTCTCCATTATTTCCTCAACTTATTTAACAATAGAGCATTTTAACTATATAATTAACATCCTTCAAGATTTTCATTAAGAAATGTACAAGTAAGGAATAAGGAGGTCATATCTGGGAAAATGTTCAGTCTACTTAATATATATGCACATTAGGCCCTTGAAATTTTAGATATATATGTTGGTAAACTTAATATATAATATGGGGAACACTGGATATATTTCACATAAAACAATAGAAAGCAAAATTATCCATTAGATGCAATTCTTACTGTGAAGGAGGAAAAAAAATCTTGCCTCCATTTTTATATTACCTCAAAGATATCAATGCCAGTGTATCAAAGCAATAAGATGGAAGGATTTATCATCATCATATCATATTTGGATGATTAAATTTGCTGTCCTATAAAAAAAGATGTATTAATATAATTGAATTATTATTAAAATCAGGAAACAATTTTCTTATATCTAGATGGAAAAATATATAAAATATCATCTACTGAACTGTTCGGTTTGGTTACTGTACACAATCAAGTGGAGCAATAGAGACCAGTCTGACCAGATCTTCAGGATCTTCCTGCTGCTAAAATTCAAGGCTCTGTCTGAAGTAGTAGGATTTAGAAAAGGGAGGGGCAGAGGGGTGAAGGCTGGAGAGAAACCTATTAAGAAACTGAAATCCATATTAGTGTGGGTTTTAATGAAATAACCCAATTCTTCTTATGAAACAATGTAGTAACGGAGGAGGTGGTAACAAGCATATTTTAAGTGCAAGCTCAGGTCTTTATGGAATTTTAAAAACCAATTTCCCAATGGTGCTTTAAGGTATGCATTATTATTTCTCTATCAAAGGTAAGAAAATGAAGGCTCAGAAATAGTATGTAATCTGTCAAGATCACATAACTAGCAAATGATAGAGCCGGCAACTAAACCAAAGTCATTCTGATCCCAGAAGCTATACTCTCGCTACTATGATGTGCCGCTGGTCAGTGGCCTCAAGGCAAGATGGGAAGGTCTTGCCCACTATGAGTCATCTTTTTCAAGGAGGAAGTCTATGAGAGAGGGCAGTATTGTGGAAGAATCTGAAGTAGCATATCTAAAGCCTTTTGTTCTTTTCTTCCCTCAGTCTGTGGTTACTCTTCTAACCCCCTTTCTACCTGTTGAAATCCAATTTACTCAAATGCTGCCACCTTTATGAATACTTCCAGATTGCTTTCCTCTCTGTAGTGGAAAGCAATTGTTTTCTCTTTGGCTTTTCTGCTATGGTTTATTTATACCTCTCTTTTGGACTGGATTCTGGAGATAGATATAGATAAATATATAGATACAGATATAGATATAGATATAGATGATGCAGATATATAGATCTGCACATCTTGATTGGAAACTATTTAAGCAAATGGACTAAAAGATATTCATCTTTATCATTCCTATAGCTAGAACACTTTCCAGCATTTAATAGGTGATCTGGCAAATATTTGTTGAGTGGAACGACACTGGGTTTCAGAAACTGAATAAATCGTCTATGTTCTATGAAATGAATAAATAAGGACCTTCCTACATAATGATCAGTTAGTTACCTACATAGTAGATTATATCTTTAAGTGTGCTGTAGAGAGTTTCTAAGTGTAAAAGAATTAGTAGAAAGCAGATCAACTGGATTCATTAACAGGTAGGCAATTCTTCATGCCTACTTGGAAAACCCTTTATGTCAGTGATCATGAAGTTTTCATTTGTAAATTATCTGAAGCTCAAATAGCCACTGCCCAAAGGAAGAAAGAGAGGTGATTTATTTTTATTTTTATCATTACTGATCAAACACTGTGATATCTCTCTTTCGGAATTGTTTCTCTGAATTCAGAACAAGGATAAGCTAGTAAGTGTTTGCTAAGCTCAGGCTTTAAAAACCTACTCTAGGGGAAGTAAAGTCATTTAGTTGACATAACAACCCTTTTATACATGTAAGCAGTGCTTAGCTTTATGAAGTCATAAAAATATATGTACAGTAATATACTCATCTCTTGTTCTAAAACAACCACTATAGACCATGATTTGTAATAGTTTTAAACATAACTGCTTTCCTAGGAGGACATGCATACAATTTATATTGTTGTACTATTCCTTACTAAGTGCTTCTCAGAGTCCATTTTCCTCATGATTTATGACTTCTCAAATAGAATGGAAGTGATATCGAACATTTTTAATGCAATTCTATTTTCAAAAAATAAATTAAGTCTGATTATTTGAATGAGACAAGTCAAAATAAAGGAATGATTGCATGAATCCTTTTTAATTTAACTATATGCATACAATGGTTATTAATCTTTAAGCTTAAAAATCATAAAATCTTTGAATTAGAAGAGAACTTGACCATGGCTCAGAATTGCCAAGCAGACTAAACTGCAGAGATCTGTAAGATGACTTAAGATTCATAAGTAAAGTATGGAAAGCAGCTTACAAAAATGCATTTAATAATCATGATGGAACAACACAGATTCGTAGCTCCAGTGAGTAACCTTGGGCAAGTTGTTTAATCTGTGGATAATTCCATTTCCTTCTTTCTAGTATCTAATCTTCAATGGCTCATTACTTACCCACAGGGTATCAACACAGTATTTTAAGACAAGTCCTCTTCTCCTGCCCCAGTGATCTGCTTCTGTCTTCGTGAACCTTGTTCTTTGCTGCCTGTTTCTCAACTCACTGTTTTTCAAGATAACCTCATTTTGCTTCTTTCTGTCAAACAAAAACCTGTCTCTCTCCTGAATGGCAGCCTGAGTTCCATGTCTGTTATGAAAGCTTCTAGATCATTCCAACATACAATAAGGTCTCTTTCTTCTAAATACCAGTAATTCATTTGTAAGCATTGGAGTTCATAGGCACTTGGCCATCCTATGGTAAGGTGTATTGTTTGTCCACAGCACTTTCAATAGTGGTTTTTAATCTGTGCCAAACAGGGTCATTGAAAGTGACCAAAGGATGATTTTAAGTGATCAGGATAGAGGTGACATAGGATCCTTCCTTCCCAATCCAAACAGTTTTACTTTTATCTATTTTACATGGAGAACTTGCATGCACAATTTGATTAAATAAAAGTTTCCACTGATTTAAAAGGGTGTGAAAGTTACTTTTATTTAATGATGTAGGAAATGGACAATAATTGCTTATGTCATGATAGACACATGCACAAGGAGTGTGGGAGTGGTACAGCTTCTAATGTTTTATTGTTTTGGGTTATCTATTTCCCTCTGAGTTTTTTGGAAGCTCCTCATTAACAGGAATTATAGCATATTCCCCACTAGAATGTAGATCCCTAAGGAGAGGAACTTCATTTTGCTTGCTGCTTTATCCTGGATATCTAGAACTGTGCATAATTCAAATTAGGCAGAGTTACGTTCGTTGGATGCTGGAATCTTACACTTTATGCCTTACACTTTATGCCTACCATGCTGCAATGTACTTAACATTCATAACATATTTGACAAATGAGCAAATTAATTTTTAAAAAGGGGACATGTTTCAGTGCTAGATACTTCAATCTTGACTATGCTATTTCACTTAAGAAGTAAGACATGAAAAGTAGGTTTTAAAATGTGCAGAGAAGAGGCTATGGTCCAAAGACAAATACATAGGTATTGGATTGCTGAGCGCCTTTTAAATTCCTGATCTGAAAATAAGCCTTGATATGAAAATGAAAATTGGCTTTAATTCTTCCTTCACTGGCAATATCTAACTGATTTTTTTTATTAATTTGATGCGTTCTTTTGGTTAAATTGCTACTTGGTCTTAGTTGTAAGATTTTTCACTTTAAATGATACTTTCGATAGGCAGATTTTTTCCACTTACAGATAATTATGTTCTTTATATCATTATGAGATTTTAAACTTTTATCTTTGAACAAATGATTTCAGTATTATTGTTTATGTGTTTTGCAGGGCGTGAGTGACAAGGGATGAGTGACAAGGGACACCAGCAATAGGAGCATCGTTGAGTAGGAGGGTTTGGGCTGGATCCTTAAGAGAAGGAGCGTGGGTTCCCAAAGGCAAAGAGCAAATTCAGCATAGTCAGTTGGGCCCATAGTCAGGGGACAAGTTCAGGAAGGCTACTCAAAGCTGGAGAAACTGCTCATTCCATTAATACACAATGAAGTTTCAACAGTCAATACCATCATACATTTTATATATATATATATATGGATATAGGGACTTATATCCGCGATTTGAATTTTCATATGTCTGTTCTTAAAGTGACATTTTGGCTGCCTGGCAAACTGCCTTACCAGTTGCAATGATTTGATCAATAGAGTATATTATTGCACTGTTCATGCAATTGTAATATACTATAATAACATCTTTCAAATACTGTTTCCTGTATCTCCAGTAGTTTCTTTTTATACAAGAATGAACTTGGAAAAATAAAACTATTAAGACATGATAAAACCTACAGGTATAATACATTTAAATTTGATGCAAAGTTGGAAATCAATAAACTTGCCAATGGTAGCAAATTTTAGTCTGAGTTGGATGCTTATTGCTCTTAGGGTGGTTGACTACCTATTCCCTGGTAGAAGAAAGAGAAAATTAAAGAACAGAAATAAAATGCCATGACTATGCTATGACTATATATAACAAGAGAAGTATAATTAAGGATTTACTTTTTTTAGCTTTTTGGGGAAAAAAAATTTTGTGAAAAAAACATGCAAAAAAACCAAATAATAACAAAAACATGCAAAAAACGTTCAAGCTTCGTGCACATTCACAGAAGTACAGGCTTCTGGAAGAGAAAGTGGCTTGCACTGAAAATTCACACAAGTAGGCAGAGTTCTGAACCCAAGGAGTCTTAACATTGGGAAATTTTGTACCTACCGAAGAGGCTTTTGGTTTAGGTTTATTTTATGATCTGGATCCACAGGCATTGATAGGCAGGTTTTCTCAACCTTGGCACTATTGACATCTGGGTCCAGATAATTCTTTGTTGTGGGTCTCCTTTCTGTGCATAGTAGGATGCTACCAGCATCCCTGACCTCTACCATTAGATGCCAGTAGCACTGCTGCCCATCTCTCTAACTCCCAACAAAAACCTGACCAGAAAGTGCCAAATGTCCCCTGGGAGGCAAAATCACCATCATTGAGAACCACTGACATAAAATATAGGTAAAACCAAGCCTGATAGATGAATTGATCAGATTTGAGTATAATCTCAAAGTGATGCTAAGATTATTTCATATACTTTCTGGAATTTAAAAATCAAAATGAAACAAGCACATTTACTAGCTAAATTAATTTTCTTTCAACAAGTCACAATTCCGCAACTGTTCTACCTTAAGTTCCATTTTCCAAGCATATCCTTGTGGTAGTTAGATTCAGTTGTCAACTTGCCCAGGTGAAGGCACCCAGTTCTGTTGTGGATATGAGTCAATGGTACGTGAACCTCATCTGTTGCTAATTACATCTGCAGTTGGCTAGGAGGCGTGCCTGCTGCGACGAATGACGTTTGACTTAATTGGCTGGTGCTTAAATGAGAGAGCTCAATGTAGCACAGCCCAAGCAGCTCAGCATACCTCATCTCAGCACTCGCAGCTCAGCCCAGGCCTTTGGAGATGCAGAAAGAAATCACCCTGGGGAAAGTTGTTTGAACCCAGAGGCCTGGAGAGAAGGCCAGCAGAGTTCACCCTGTGCCTTTGCACGTAAGAAAGAACCTCAGTTGAAAGTTAGCTGCCTTTCCTCTGAAGAACTAATGAAATAAATCCCCTTTTATTAGAAGCCAATCCGTCTCTGGCGTGTTGCATTCCAGCAGCTAGCAAACTAGAACAATCCTTAAATGGATGAATTTAGCTGAGTCTGTTTTATTTCTATTGAGAACTTTATTATTTTATAAGACACCATTCTACTGCCATTAGATACTTCACTTAGGTGTTTTATGATCTGTAGAGTATAAGATCTAAGTACGATGTTTACACTTTCATGTGAGAATCTTTGAATGTTCTTTTTTTATAATGAACTTTACTTTTAGAGAAGCTTTAGGTTTATAGAAAAAGTGCAGAGAAAGTACTGAGAGTTTCCATATACCACAAATAAACACACAGACTTTCCCTTAGTATCAACAGGTTGCATTAGTGTTGCAAGTTGTTGTATTTGTTATAATTGATTATAATTGATGAACCAAAACTGACACAGTATTAGTAACTAAAGTCTGTAGTTTACATTAAGATTCAATCTTCGTCACTGCAGTTCTATGGGTTTTGACAAATGGGTAATGCCATGTATCCACCATTGCAGAACATACAAAACAGCGTCACTGACGTAAAAATGCACCATCCTCCACTAATGCATCCCTACCTCCGTCCCCACGCCCACCCTAAATACCGCTGCTAATTTTACTGTTTCTGTAATTTTGCCTTTTCCACAAAGCCATATAGTTGGAATCATGAAATATGTAGCCTCTTTAGAATGGCTGCCTTCACTTAGTAATATATCTCTAAGGTTCCTTTATGTTTTTTCATGACTTGATAGCTCATTTCTTTTTACTGCTAAATAAATTCCACTGTATTGATGTGCTGCAGTTTGCTTATCCATTCACCTACAGTAGGGCATATTGGTTGCTTTTGATTTTGGGCAACTATGGATAAAGCTGCTACAAATACTCAAGTGCAGGTTTTTATGTGCCCATAGGTTTTCTTTCTTTCTTCTTCTTCTTTTGTATTATAGTCTCTTTATTCTTTTTGTAAAATTCTTCCAGAGTTGCACATTTGTTTTCTACTACTTAGGAGAACAATTGTTGGATCATATGGTAAGCTTAAGTTTAGCTTTGTAAGACATTGCCACACTATCTTCCAAAGTGGCTGTACCATTTTGTATTCCCACTTACAAAGAATGAGAGTGCCTGTTGCTCCACATATTTGTCAGTACTTGGTGATGCTAGGGTTTTGAATATTAACCATATTCTTAGGTGTGTAGTATTACCTCATTTTAATTCACAATTTCCTAATAATGTATGATGTTGAGCATATTTTCATATACTTATTTGCATGTGTATGTCTTTTTTGGTGACATGCATGTTCAATTCCTTTTGCTCATTTTAAATTAGTGTTTTGCTTATTATTGAGTTTCAAGAGTTCTTTGTCTATTTTGGTACAAATCATTTGTCAGATATTTGTTTTGCAAATTTTTTCCCCCAGAATGTGGCTTTTCATTCTCTTTTCGTCCTCTTAACAGTGCCCTTGGGGAACAGAAATTTTTAATTTTAATTAAGTTCAACTTAAAATTTTTTTCTTTCATGGGTTGTGCTTTGGAGGATGTATCTAAGGAGTCACTGCCAAGCCCAACTGAACATTTCTGTTATTCTGTTTTCCAGAAGTTTTATAGTTTTGCTTCGTACATTTATATCTATGGTCCTTCCTTTTTGAGTTGATATTTGTGAAAAGTTTAACGTTTGTGTCTAGATTCTCTTGGTGTCTGTGTATGTCCAGTTGTTTCAGCATCATTTGTTGAAGAGAAAATCTCTTCTCCATTGAAATGCCATTGCTCCTTTGTCAAAGAGCAGTCAACTACATCTGTGTGGATTTATTTCGAAGCTCTCTTTCTATTCCATTAATCTATTGGTCTATTCTCTCACCAAATCATACTGTCTTGATGACTGTGGCTTTATAGTAAGTATTGAAATTGGATAGTGTCAATCCTTTGACTTTGTTCTTTTTCAATTTTATATTGACTATTATATTTTGTGACCATTTTGTCAAATTTATACCAAAGTATTTTATTTTTGTGGGGTGCTAATGCAAGTGGTATTGTGTTTTTTGTTTTAAATTATGATTGCTCATTGCTGGTATGGAGGAAACAATTGGCATTTGTATGTGACGCTTGTATCTAGCAACCTTGCTATAATGGCTTATTATTTTCAGGAAGGCTTTTTATTTGTCAATTCTTTGTAATTTTCTACATAGACAATCATATCATCCGTGAACAAAGACTTTTTCATTTCTTCCTTTCCAACATGTATATGTTTTATTTCTTTTTCTTCTCTTATTGCATTAGCTAATATTTCCAGTAAAATGTAGAAAAGTAGTGATTAGAGAGGATTCTTGTTTCATTTCTGATATTAAGGGTAAAGTGTTTTCTCATCATTAAGTCTGATGTTGGCTGTAGGTGTTTTGTTTAAGTTATTTATCAAGTTGAAGGGGTTTGCTTCTATTCCTAGCTTGTTGAGTGTTTTTTTTTTATTATGCATTTTTGAGTACTCTTTTCTAGCATTTATTAAGATAATCACACCATTTTTCTTATGATTATGTTGATGTGTTGGATTACATTCCTTGAATGCTTGGAATAAATCCCACATGGTTGTGATGAATAAGTTTTTTTCTTCCATTGTTGGACTGGATTTCCCAATATTTGGTTGAGGATTTTTGCATCTATGAGAGATATTGGTCTGTAATTTTCCTTTCTCATAATTTATTTATTTATTTATCCTACTCATTTTGTTGTTAGGATAATGATGGCCTCATAAAATAAGTTATGAAGTGTTCCTCTGCTTCCATTTTCAGGAAGAGATTATAGAATATTGGTGCCATTTCTTCTTTGAACATGTGATAAATTTCACCAGTGAAACCACTTGTGCTTGATACTTTCTGTTTTGGAAGGTTATTAACTGCTGAATATTAATATATATTCAGATAATTTATTTTTCCTTGTGCATGTTCTGGTAGATTGTGTTTTTCAAGGAATTTATTCATTTCATCTAAGTTATCAAATTTGTGGGCATAGAGTTGTTCATAATATATATTTTCTATCCTTGTCCCTGGAATCAATTGTGATGGTCCCTCTTTCATTCTGATATCAATGTCTTCTAAAGACAGTAATGTCTTCTATCTTTTTGTCTTGGTTAGCCTGGTTAGAAGTTTATCAATTTTATTGATCTTTTTCAAAGAACTAGCTTTGGTTCCATTGATTTTCTCTTTTGTTTTCCCATGTCTGTTTCAAACTCATGGATTTCTGCTCTAATTTTATCATTTCCTTTTCTTTTGCTTATTTCAAACTTAATTTACTCTTTTTTCCCAGTTTCCTAAGCTGGAAGCTTAGAATGTTGGCTTCAGATTTTATTTCTTTCCTAATATATGTATCAATGCTATAAATTTCCTTCAAACATTGCTTTTGCAGCATCTCATGAATTTTTGATGAGTTGTATTTTCATTTTTATGTCAACATTTTAAAAAATTTCTCTTGAGACCCTTTATTTCACCCATGGGCTATTTAGAAGATTGCTGTTTAATCTCCAACTCTCTGGGGATTTTCAAGCTATCTTTCTGTTATTAATTTCTAGTTTGATTACACTGTGGTCTTTCAAATTTGTAGAGGTATGTTATATGGGCTATGATATAATCTATCTTGGTGATTTTCCATGTGACATTGAAAAGAATTCTATTCTGTTCTTGTTGGATGAAGTATTCTATAAATTTCCATTATATCCACTTGATCGATAGTGGTGTTTAGTTGAAGTGTATCTTGACTGACTTTCTGCCTGCTGGCTCTGTCAATTACTAACAGAAGAGTTCAAATTTCCAACTATAATAGTGAATTTGTCTAGTTCTCCTTGCAGTTTTATCATTTTCTTTTTGCCTCACATATTTTGATGCTCTGTTGTTAGGCACATACATGTTAAGAATTACTATGTTTTTTTGGAGAATTGACCCTTTTATCATTATATGTTGTCCCTTTTGATCACCAATAATCTATTTGCCTGTAAATCATCTTTGTCTGAAATTAATATGGCCACTTCAGCTTTCTTTTGATTAGTGTTTGCATGATATATCTTACTCTTTACTTTTAATCTAACCATATCTTTATATTTAAACTTGTTTTTTTATAATCAACATATAGTTAGGCCTTGATTTTGTCTACTCTGGCAATGTCTGCCTTTTAATTAGCATAGTTATACTACTCAAATCACAAGAAAAATTAATAAATATTTTGATGTAAATGAAAATGAAAATACAACATACCAAAACTTATGAGATGCTGAAAAGTCAGTGCTGAGAGGGAAATTTATAACTCTGGAGACATATGAAAAGAAAAAAAATAAAGATTTCAAACCTGAAACTAAATTCAAAAATGGAAAAACCAGAAAAAGAAGAGTGAACTAAATCCAAAGTGAGTAGAAGGAAAAATAATATATAAAAAAGCAGAGATAAGAAATATAATAGAGCAGAGATAAATAAAATAAAGAAGACAAAAATAATGGAAAAATCAACAAAACAAAATTTTGGTTCTTTGAAAAGATCAGTAAATTGACAAAATGTGAGCTAGACTGACAAAGAAAAAAAGAGAAAGGACACAAATGACTGAAATCAGAAATGAAAAGGAGAACATTTCCACCAACCCCACTGAAATAAGGAATATGAAAGGATACTATGAACAACTGTATGTCAATAAATTAGATAACCTACATGAAAATTGACAAATTCCTAGACCCTTCACATGGAAAGTGACTATTAATATAGCTAGATTAATATCCCCATTTTTAAAAAAAATTATTTATTTATTTGTGCATGGGCAGGCACCAGGAACGGAACCCAGGTCTCTGGCACTGCAGGTGAAAACGCTGCCGCTGTGCCACCATCGCCTGCCCAACAGCCCCCTATTTTTGGCATTACCTGTCCTTGCCTTTTTTCTTTGTGTGTGTGTGTGTATGAATATGTGTGTACCTTGTCTTACACACTTATTCTGCTCTCTCTGGTTTCAACTGAGCCTTTAATATGAATTCATTTTCTCTTCATTTTTAGCATATCAATTTTACTTCCCTTTTGTAGTTTTTATAACAGTTGCCCTAAAGTTGGCAATACACGTTTACAACTAATCTATGTCCACTTTCAAATAACACTATACTGATTCATGGGTAGTGTAGTTATCTTATAACAGAGAAATTCCAATTCCTCCATACTGTCTCTTCTAATGATGATTCTATTAATTTCATTTATCATAAGCCTTAACCATCCAATACATGGCTAGGTGTCCCCCTTCCTTGTAGCTCTCTCAAGACTTTCTATTTGTTTTTAATTTGGTGCAGTTTGGATATGATATATGTAGGTATATATATATTTTGTATTTATCCTGCTTGGTGACTATCATAGATCTGTGGTTGTATGTCTGTTATTAATTTTGAAAAATCCTTAGTCATTATCATTTCAAATATTATTTCAGTTCCTTTCTCTCCTTGTGGTATTCCCATTGGCATATGTTATGCCTTTTATAATTATTCTACAGTTCTTGGATATGCTGCACCAACTTTTTCATTCTTTTTTCTCTTTTCATTTCAGTTTTGAAAGCTTCTATTGACATATCTTCAAGCTCACTAATTCTTTCCTTGGCCATGCCTAATGTATCAAGGTGTCCATCAAGGAATTCCTCATTTCTGTTGCAGTGCTTTTTATTTCTAGGATTTCTTTTTAATTCTTTCTTTGCATTTCTGTCTCTCTTCTTACATACCCATCTATTCTTTTTTTATGTTGTCCACTTTTTTTCTATTGGTACCTAACATATTAATTATAGTTGTTTTAAATTCCTGATCTAATTCCAACATCTCTGCCATATCTGCAACTGGTTCTGATACTTGCTCCCCCTAAAACGGGGTCTCTGGAGCCTTTCACTCTTGTGTTTACATTCTGAGCCTTCAGCAATTCATCAGTTACAGCTTAAGTAACCCTACCAGTCTGGTTCCACTGGAGAGTTTCCGTTCCTGAGCTTTTTCTCCAGATAAGTTGTAATTTTCCTTAGCCATATCTTTCATGTTTTGGGGGCAATGGTTTGGCCTGGAAATTCAATTCTCTGATAGATCCAAGATGATTTGTTGCTTTTCAGTTTGTTCTGCTTTTACCTGTTGCTGGGATGATAGAGAAAACTTCCAAGCTCCTTATATTCCAGAAGGAAACACAGATGACTGTTCTTTACAGGTAAAATAAATGCTATAAAATGTGATTTCTTGCATTTCACTGGGTTTTAAGTAATAATTGTAGATAGTTCAAAAACTGTCTTCCTTAAATTTTTAATAAAATTACCAACTGTGCCAAATTAGAAATTACGGTAGCCTAATTTTTTTTCTATGAATAATTTACAACTATGTTTTATTTGACAACTCCTATGACCTTTCCAACAAATATTGAGTAAGCACTGCAAAATGCAAGGCATTTCCATCCTGGAAAGACCTCTCTGTCTGAAGTCTGTTTCTTCTCCACCTTTGTCAACTATATATCTCTAAACTTTACCAGCAATATATTCTGTTCTTACATGCCCAGGATTTAGTGGCTAGACTGCTGCTGTTTGATGCTATAATCTCTTGGAGTTAACACCTGTTTTTTGTAAGTTTAATAAATAAATGTCCATATCAAACTGGCTCTTCAATTTTTTCTAGCACTTGAAATGAATCATAACAAACTCTGTCCCTATTCTCTACTCCCCAAATTTCCACAAAATAGATGTTTCCAAATCTCTAGTCTGCCACATTGTGGTTAAAAGACATTTTAATGTTTTTACTTCCAATTCCACTTACCCATTCTTGGTTTTTATCTTATCTATTGTAAACCTTCATCTGATCTCCTCAATGCCTACTAAAATAAAATATACCTTGGTTATCATTCAAGGCCCTTCCTTAGACTAAACTATCCTACTTCTAGAGTCAGTCTGATATAAACTCTTGACTCAAGCCATTCCTATTGTCTGAACTATATTACTGCATTTCCACATCTCTCAAGAACAAGTTCAAAAGCCATCACTGTCAGGAAATCATTCAGGCTTTAATTTATAGGGATTTACTCTTTTCCCGCATGCTCCCATTTTCTTATTTAACTTAAGAAAAATTATGTCAGTACTGCTTAAAATCCTCCAGTGGTTTCCACTGCAGTTAAAATAAATCGAATAGTATGGCTTACATCAACTTCTTCAAATTTAACTTTGTGCCTTGTGGTTTTATTTACTAAAGCTAACAATTCTAAATTTAAACCATTCTTCCCAGATAAACTGACCATCTTTCTCAAAGGCCTGCCTTGGGCTGAGGCTCTTGCTGTTCCTTATGTGTGCATAATCCGGTGGTTTGTTCATATATTTCCTCTTCTCTTCATTCACACCGTAGATCAAATTTCATCTTCTCATGCAATATACTGTAAAATGTCCTCCCCCTCTGTCCTTTTTCACGTTCTTTATAGAACTCATTTTCATACATAATTAATTTGTTTGCTTGTGTCCTTATTTATTTTCGGTCTCTTTGATATAAGGGAATTTATTTCTACAGTTCATCCTTTGATTGCCACAGTTTTGAGCAAACCTGGCATTCAGTGGTAATTTTTAAAAAATTGTGGAATAATTGAATGAATTAATGTATGTCAAAAATAGACCAGAGTGTTTTGCTCCCATGAATAACCACTAGTTCCTATTCTACCAAGCCTCTGAAAGATAACAGTTTTTAACTGTCTTAAAAACAAAAACAAACAAACAAACAAAAAACACTTTCATAGAGACTTATCATCCTATTAGTGTAAAGAACCAGAGGACAGATTTCAAGTTAACAGACTGAAAGTGAGAGGAGAAAACCATGGAAGGAAAACTTGAAACTCTTTGCCTAAACTCTGCCAAAATTTCTTGCTATACTTTGAAGCATGAATGTACAGGGTAAGCCTAATACAGCCCAGCTCAGGATAAAGAATTGGACCAAAACTTCAGTTGCTACCCACCTCAGGGGAGACAAATTTTGCTATTTGATTACAGCCAAGTTAACAATCTGATAAAGACAAACTATAACAACAACAAAAATTCTTCACAGAGATCAAGCAGAATCCAGATTTTCTACAATGTACTCATTATTCACAATGTCCAGAATATAACCCAAAATTACTCAATGTGTAAAGAAGCACACACCATGATCAAACGAAAAAACATTCAATAGAAAAGCTGGAAATAACATTAGTGTTTTAATTCAGAGAAAATAATTTTAAAGCAGCTGTAGTAATTATGCTTAAGGATGCAATGTAAAATGTGTTTTAGTGAATGAAGAGATAAGAAATTACAGAGAATAAATTCAAAGAAACCAAATTGAAATTCTAAAACCAAAAACTACCACCTTTTAAATAAAAAAATCACAGTATAAATTAACAGCGTATTGAAGACAACAGTGAATTGAATCTCTAAACTTCATGATACAGCAATCAAAACTATCCAATCTGCATAATAGAAAGAAAAATAAGTATGGACAGTGCCTCAAAGAACTCAGGAAAAGATCAAAAAATCTGCCCAGTGTTAGTTAATACCCGAAAGAGCTTTTTCTCTCAGGTTTTAAATGAATGAACATATTCTACTGAATAAAAATAATAAATCCTTATTATTCGACTTAAAATGAAAATATATGACAAGCATGAACATTATAAATGAAACCTATGAATACTAAACAGGGCTCCTATTCAAAGGCAGAGTACATGCTCACCTAAAAAGTGAGTCAACAACTCAAAGAATTCATTTCTCATCTGCAGTGGAGCTACACAAACACCAGGAAATCAGTCTGACCAGAGATCTATCCTACAGGGGTTGTACTGTGAAAATAAATATCTTTTGTTGCAAGATATTCAGTTTATATGGGAAATAGGGGCTCTAGTAGGTAAAGCAGACAGGAGATCAGCTGGAAACAGAGAGCATATTCAAGTGGCATTATTGAGGAAACTTAATTAAGAGGATATTTACAAAGGTATGGGAAGAATTAAGGGAAACTAACAGGCAAAAGGAGGGAGCCATACCAGCCTTAAACCAACAGTCAGCAGCAGAGGGAGTGTTTTTACCCAAATCTGATGAAATTCTCCCAATAGGAGCTGTGATCTTCAGTGGGTGTAAGTGGCCAACTGATAACAATATGGCAAGAAGAGAACACTGGAAAAATAAATATCCCAACCTCATTCTCCTCCTAGCTTTTGAGCTGTTGGAGCCTCTGGTTGGCAAGTTGCTGCAGTCAGTTCTGGATTATTTCCATAGGAAATCATCTTAAAGTTAGAATTAATAGGTCATAGTGTATGAGTTGTTAAAGATCTTGATATGTGTCAAAACTGTCTTAACATATGGTTATATTAATATATATGCTCAACAGGATGTTATAAGAGTGATAGCTATATGGGGAAAGCATCTATTTTAATTTGCCATTTTTCTTTTGTGAACATTCTCAATATGTTCTCTGTTCCTTTTATTGCTAGATTGTTATGTTTTCTCTGTTAATTTGTTAGGGCTCTTAATCTACTAAGAATATTAATTTTATTTATTTTACTACATTTATTACTTAGTCTTTTATTTAAGATTTTGTTCAATTGCTTTAGTACCTACAGAGTAGTTCCTCTTTTTGAAATCATTTAAAATGATGTATTTTCTAGCCCCACATTATAAGAATATTTTACCCATAACTCTTTAATTCATTTGACACCTTCCAAATTTTTAGCTAACAGTTTTGCCATTCAGAAATATGATTTTTCTCTCCATTTAGTTAAGTCTTGTATCTGTCAGCAAAATGCTATTACTTTCTTTCTAACTTTCATTCATTTTATTTTATATAGGTAGGGCCCATTTTTATAGAGTAGTTTCTAGGTGATTTTTAGTTTGAGTTGTTGCATAGAGAATTTATGCATGGATTAGGTCAATAAGATATAAAATAAACTAAGTTTTTAATATTTTCTTTTGAGTTGAATAATTTTCAGAATTTTTGAATTCCAAGAATGTTTTCCAAATTCCACTTAGTTTAATTATAATAATATTACGTTCAAGAGTAACGTTTTATCTTACTCCTTTGTAATAAGTTGGTTTTTTGTTTTTTGTGGGTTTTTTTTGGCATGGTTAGGCACTGGGAAATGAACTGTAATAACTTTTTTTCCTATAAAAATTTACTTTTGAACAAGCCAAAATATTTAGATATATTATTAAATGACAATGAAATTAGGATGCATATTGTCATATTTATCTTATTTTTTGGTAATGGGTTACCTGATGAGGATATAACTGGGTTTAAAATTGTGGAATTCTGTTTTTCTCTGCCAAAACTTCATAGATATTTTTTTCATTTTCTTCTGTCAT
Organism: Myrmecophaga tridactyla; assembly: GCA_004026745.1. Classification (NCBI taxonomy): domain Eukaryota; kingdom Metazoa; phylum Chordata; class Mammalia; order Pilosa; family Myrmecophagidae; genus Myrmecophaga; species Myrmecophaga tridactyla. Next base: position 36,233 of record PVIY010013857.1, on the reverse strand, counting down.
TTAAAATTGCAGATAGTAAAAATAAAAAGGTAATCTATAGGGTAGGGCAAATTACCACTAGGATTCTTTTATTTCTTATGCAATTCAAATATTTCCTAGAATTTATTTAGTTATAGTTTTCTAATTAATTTGTACTGACACCGAATACATTTTTATTCAATAAGACAAGCATTTTTCATCTCCCCCAAATTTCTTCTGAATATATTTGATATTTTTTCTCTATATACTTTTTCTTCCCAGATTTTTCCTACATGCAACTGATTTTTGCTTTTTTTGCTATTTTGTTGTGTCTATCCAATGGATTACTAAGCAATGGTTAAAAAAAAGGATGCTTCTTTATATTGATACAAAAAGTTCTCCAATATATATACCAAGGTTTTTAGAAAGTTTAAAACACTGTGGATAGAAAGATACTTTTTTTTATGTTTTTATTTTATAGATGCATTGAAATGTAGTTGATGTACAATAATCCACACCTATTTAAAGATCTTAATATGTTGTCAAATTATCTTAATGAGTGGTTAAACTATTTGATGGGTTTTGACAAATATATACATTGGGGAAGCCATCATCATAATCAAGATAATGAACATATTTATTAGCCCCCCAATTTTTTATGTCCCTTTTATAAAAAAGTACTTGTATTGAGAAATCTTCACACACATACATTCCATACATGGTGTACAATCAGTGGTTCACAATACCATCACATAGTTGTATACTCATTACCATGATCATCTTTTAGAATATTTGCATTACTCCAGAAAAAGAAATAAAAAGAAAAAAACTCAAACATACTATACCGCTTACCTCTCCCTCTCATTGACCACCAATATTTCCATCTACCCAATTTATTTTACCCCTTATCTGCCCTATTATTTATTTTTTTATCCATATTATTTTACTCATCTGTTCATATCCTGGATAAAAACAGCATCAGAGACAAGGTTTCACAATCACATTGCAAAAGTTTTGTCATTATACAATCGTCTTCAAGAATAAAGGCTACTAGAAGACAGGTCAACAGTTTCAGGGATTTCCTTCTAGTCACTCCAACACACCATAAATTAAAAAGGGATATCTATATAATGCATAAGAATAACCTCCAGGATAACCTCTCCACTCTGTTTGAAATCTCTCAGCCCCTGAAACTTTATTTTGTCTCATTTCTCTCTTACCTCTTTTGGTCAAGAAGTCTTTCTCAATCCCTTGATGCGAAGTCCTGGCTCATCCAGGGATTTCTGTCCCATGTTTCCAGGGTGAATTACACCCTTGGGAATCAAGTCCCACATAGGAGGGAGGACAGTGAGTTCATTTGCCAAATTGGCTTAGAAAGAAAGCCTACATTTGAGAAACAAAAGAGGTTCCTTGGGGCCTCCTGAAATTAGACTTGGGCCTAATTTTAAGTAGACTTAGCCTATCCTTTGCAGGAATAAGCTTAATAGGGGTGAACCCCAAGGTGGGGAGTTCAGCCTATTGATTTGGTTGTTCCTAGGGCTTGTGAGAATATCATAAACTTTCTGATTGGGGAAGTTGAATATTTCCTGCTTTCTCCCCAGTCCCACAAGGGGGCTTTGCAAATAACTCCGGGATATATCGGGGCATCACACTAACCTGGACAAATCAACAAAATCTCACACTGTACTCAAAATTCCACGGACTTATGTTGCGCAGCTAAACTGTTTATGTCCCTTTTAAACCCTTCTTCCCATTTCTCAACCCTCCCTCATTCCATTTTCTATCAGTAAGATTAGTTTGCATTTTTTAGAATTTGGAATATGTAAAATCATACAGTACATATTCTTTTTGGCCTTGCTTCTTTGGCCTGGTATATTTATTTTGTGATTTAGACATGTTGCATGTGTTAATATTTTACTTCTTTTTATTGTTGAATAGTATTCCATTATATGGATACAGCACATATTTCTTTTTTGATTCATTAACCCTTTGATGAACACTTGAATCATTCCTAGCTTTGGGTATTACAAATAAAGCTGTCATAAACATTGGTGTGCTGGGCTGTTATAGACATATGCTTTCAATTGCTTTGAGTAAACACTTAAGAGAAGAATGACTGAGTGGTATAGTAAGTGTAGTTAATCTTAAGAAACCGCCAAATTATTTCCCCAAAGTAGTAATTCCATTTCTTATTCCCATCAGCAGTAGTATGGGAGTTTGAGTTGGTCCACCTCTTCTCCAACACTTAATATGATCATTTATTTTTAACATCAGCCATTCTATTGTGAGTATGAGTTAAGTGGACTCCCATGGTGGTATCAATTTGCATTTGACTAATTATATTTAGCATGTTTTCATGTGATTATTTGCCACTTGTATATCTTCTTGGTGAAGTTTCTATACACATCTTTAGCCCATTTTTATTGGGTTATTTGTCTACTACTTATGAATGTTAAGAATTACTTACATAATCTAGATATAGTTGCTTTGTCAGGTATGAATTTTGCATGTATAGTGTCTCAGTTTATGGTGTAAAGTTCGGTTTTCCTCAAGATTGTTTTGGGAAGAGCAAAAGTTTCTACTTTTAATGAAGTCCAATTCATTGACTTTCCTTCTCTGATTCCTGTGTTTTGTGTCATGTTTAAATCTTTGCCAAATCAAAGGTGACTAGGATTTTCTCTTATGTATTCTTCTGGAAATTTTACAGTTTTTCCTCTTACATTTAGATGTACAATCCATTTCAGATTAAATTTTTATATAATTTAAGATGAGTCTAATTTGATTTTTTTGCATATGTTTGGGTAATTTTTCAGGACTCTTTGTTGAAAATAATATATCTTCCCCCCATTGAATACACTAGGCACCTTTGTCAAAAATAAATTAACCTTATATGCATGGGTGTGTATCTGAGCTTTCTATACCTTTGCCTTGATTTATATTTTGTGGGAGTTAATACCCATCCTGAATTTAAAAAGACAGTGCTTTACTCCCCTATAAAACTAGAAAAGTTTTGTTCCAGTCAAGATCCTAGCAGAAGACAATTGGTGCTACCCAAAGGGAATTCAATGATGAGAAATGTTTACAAGAAAGAGAAACAATTAAGGAAGGAGAAGGTACCCTAAAGCTAGCAACAGTGAGCAAATCACTACACCAGAGCTCAAGGGACAATTAGAGGGAGTGGACACCAGAATCAGGCAGAACTGTGGGATATGAAGGAATAAAAACTTCTGATCTTTCTTTCCTCCACCCTCTGATTTCCTGTGAGAGATTCTATTTGACTGAATCCAATCACAAGCCAGAGAGCTTCATAGCCCTATTGGCATATGCTATATAAGTCAGTCTCCTAGTGTGTCAAACAGATGGAGAATGGGAGAGAGATAACTTACAGAGGAAACAGAGAAGTATCAGCACTGGTCATCTTTTAAGACTAAGAGACTAAAACACATCTATTACAGTCCTGAAATAGAAGGTTTAGTTCTCCATACCCAGAAAAGGTCATTGGAAGTGTGAGAGGGAAAGACCCCAGGACCTCTAATAGGTAGAATGGGAAGTGATGAAACATTAATCCCAATCCAAGCAGGTAAATACACTACAGCTAATTACAAACAAAGGTACACAATGCTTTAAGAAGGCATAAACCAAGTGTCAAGAAGTGCTGATCCAAAAAATAAAGTCATACTATAATAGAAAAATAGGAACTAATTTGGTTAAGGCCTTTCCAAGTAGGAGGAATATCATATATGATGATCCATTAATCACACTATTTTTGCAATGAAAAAGAGGCCAGTAGAGTGAAAGCAAAAGAGCAATCCAGATGAACCTTGAGAAGTAGATAGAGGCCAGGCTACCTAGAGCCTTATAGCTCGATTTATGGATATGAATTTTTATTCTAAGAAAAACAGGAAGCTATTAAGGGCTAAATGATGAGTGAAAAAATGATATAATCAGATTTATAATTTGAAATGAATTTTTGTCTGTGGAGACCCAACAAGTTTTATTCAATATTAAATATGGGTAGTCTAGTTAGGAGGCCAGTGCAGCAATTAAAGAGAAAAGTGAGGGAGGTAACAGTGGAGAAAAAAATAAAATCAATAGGATTTCATGATGAGTGGAGGGGGTAAGTTTCGTGCTTGTTGATGCCTTGGCTTCCTTTCCCACTGCATAGAATGTTTTGAAAGAACTAGCTCCATTCTGAGAATCAACAGAACTCCTTTGGGTAGAAGGCTGCTCCTGGGCCTATTAGTGTTTATATCAAATTTTTGCCTTTCCCTGCTCCTTCTTCCAGGGAGGTTACCGGTTCAGATGGCATTTATGTGGCTCCAGTGTCAGTGACTTCTGATAGGTTTCAGCCAATAGCAGGCTATGGCAGGAGATTGAAGGATAATTGTATCCTTTTCTCCCCTACTTGGATGATGTCTCCTGCCATGCATGTGTCTCATCTATGTCTCTAGTTCACATCAGACATGGTTGATGTGCTTTTAGCTTCTTCCAATGACTTCCATCTCTACAAATGCACAACATATCCTCCCTTTGACCCAGGGCCTGGAGATGAGAGTAACTTCTTACCATTGCTAACCTCTCAGTGACCTCCATAAGCCTTTGACTTCTCAGTTATTCGATCATCTGTGTAACCAACATGCCCCCCTCACCATTAAATTTCTTGTTTTAAATACTTAGAGATGTTTCTACTTTCCTGGTTACACCCCAGAGATAAAGCTTCAAAACCCAAATCTTGAATTAATAATTGCACATGTTTAAGATCTGCATCACAGACTTGGCTTTGTCTTTTTTTCTAGGCCAATGCAGAGGTGCTCTTTAGGGTTTGAAATAACAGTAGTATAATAAATTAAGCACTTGTGCTCTTTTGTTCACCAGGCAGCCCTTTAATTCACAGTTATTTTAATCCAAATTAAAAATAATTTTAAAGAATTAAAAAACATCATTTTTAAATACCCAACCAGCTTCGATATAGATCTTAGAATACTTTAGAATACTATGGCTTTGTATTGTCCTTCATAACATCCCAACGATGTACATCAAATATTGGCCATTTGTTCTCAAGACTTTTATCTCTTTCAAAAAAAAGTATTTACTATTGAAAAATGTAAATAATCACACTGTAATAATAATTTTATTCAAATGCATGTTATTGCAACAAACAGGCATTTATCAAGCACCCAATAAATGAGAGGCACAATACCATGTTTTTCACATATAATATTTTATCCAATCTCCCTTGTTCATCACAATAAAAAACATTAGAAACTGATACCCAGAGAAATTAAACAAATTGTAGAAGGTCATTGTAGTCTCTCTCTTATGACCTACTATAGCCAACCCATTTTACTTTTGACGTGTTTTTTTGACCCAGTTGGGTCAGTTACTAACTAGAAACCAAAAGATAAAATGACAGATTAGGTCATGCAGTTTGATGGAAAACAGTAATATTATAATTAAAATATTTCAATATATGAAGGCAAAATGGAATTGCCTGAGAGAATTAACATCACATTGAAAGACTAAGCCCTTTCCCTATAGTGAAGTCCAGCACATTGAGCAGACTGAAAAAGTTTCTGTGTCAGTCAACTTTCTCAGTTTCATGCGATAGAAGCCAAATTATTGCTAAATTATTAAAATAATGTTTAAAAGGAAACTGGGTTCATACGATGTGCAATGTGTCTTGTTTTTAAAACCTGTTGAGTTATACCAGGATGACCTTGACCAAAGGCCCTACTCAGGAAGAATCACATCTATGGAAAGAAACAGAAACTGTCAGTTTGCTTTGGCAACATATGATAGTTGCAGGGGATTGATGGCTCAGGGTCTATGAGTCAGGAGACACCAAATGGCGGCCATCTTGTTTCTCGGGGAAATGTTTATGACAATGCATTTAAAGGACTATAATACTGATGAGGCAGAGAAAAAAATTTGTGAATGATCACAATCCTGTGGAAGAATTGCCTACCAGCCTGGCACCTTGGGGAACGTTTGTGACCTGATCAGAACAGGGGTGTAACCAAAATCTGATCTCTTCAGATGCTCATGTTCTAGGAAAGATGACTTGAGCTTACCTCTAGTACTGGAAATGATAATAAGCAGAGATACCCAACACAGCAGAGGCTGTAGCCCTGTTAGGACACATGCTGCTGGGTATCTGGGCCTATCTGGTGCCTCCCTTGATGAGGACACTGTCTACAGCCCTCTGAGGGCAATAGCATTTGCTGATCCTCAAATATATCTTCAGACAGATTCTGAAGCAATAGTGCATCAAAAGCCCATATGGGAGGCAGAATAATGGTTCCCTAAAGATGTCCACCTCCTAATCCTAGAAACTATGAATATGTGAATTGACATTGGAAAAGGAGTCTTTGCAGATGTAATTAAATTGAGGATTTTGAGATGGGCAAATTTTCCCGGATTACCCAAATTTTTGGCCCAATCTAATCATTTGAGTCCTTAAAAGTAGAAAACCTTTCCTGGCTGTGGCCAGGGAGATACGTGCTGACAGAAGGGGTAGAGAAATGCAATATTGCTGACTTTGAAGATGGAGGAAAGAGCCCACAAGCCAAGGAATGTAGGCAGCTTTGAGAAGCTGGAAAAGACAAGAAAACCAATTCTCCCCTAGAGCCTCCAGAAAGCCAAACAGTCTTGCCAACATCTTTATATTAGTCCAGTAAGACTCATCTTGCACTTCTGACCTATAGAACTATAAGATAATAAATGAGTGCTGTTTTAAGCCAATATGTTAATAAGTTGTTATGGTAACAATACAAAACTAATGCACCTTGGTAATAGCAGCACCAAGACTCAGCCTGAAACAATCAGCTTCTGGGAGCCATTACACAGAGCCCAGTCCACAGGAAGACATTTGAATTGACTCCAGTAATGAGGCAGGCACTTGCCAGGTCTGACTTATCATGCATAAGGAAGCATCCCAGATGATTCCTGGACTTCTCAGGGAAGGGCATAGCAAAGGCAAGGAAGTTGGAGTCCCTGTTAATATAGAGATGGTTACTGAAGCAATAACAGTAATAAATACAGATGATAATTATAGGTAGTTCTTACACTGTGCCAGGTACTATTCTAAGCACTTACATATGTGGACACATTTTATCTTCACCATAGACTCCTTAGGTAGTTATAAACCTCACCTCCATTTCATAGATAAGAAAAGTGAGGTACAGACAGGTTAAATAACTTTTTTCCATGGTTACTTATGTAGTAATGACAGAGCTGTATCAAAACTCAGGCAATGTTGCCTTAGACGTGAGCAGCTTTGAAACACTTTTAATGATAATAGCAGCTAATAGAGAACTTACGGTATTCTAGACACTTGTTCTAAGTACTTTAAACATATTTATTCATTTTTTGACTCCATAAAAGCCCTATAATACAGGGCCTATTAATATCCGCATTTTACAGAGGTGGAGACTGAGACACAGAAAGGTTACATAATTTGCCCAGGCTTACAGCAACGAAAGCAAGAATTTGAGCCCCATTCTCCAAGTCCAGGTCCTCAACCATTTAGCAATATAATTTGGAGAAATTTTATTTGCACTCTAAACGTAAAACAGGACACCCAAGGAAGTAAATCGTTCTTTTTTCCATTGAAAATTCAAATATATTCTGTTCTATAAATGGTTTCTTACATATCTTGTTCAGACGATTCCTGACAATAAATCAGAAACTAAGGGAAAAGCTAAAAGTCTAATAGGACCTATTAGAGTCATTTTGGTGTTCTGTACTGTTTAGGGAATATTAAAAAGAAATATTGCAGTGGTTACAGGCAAGGATTTAATCTTGTAGTCTAGTACTGAGTTAACACTTTATTAAAAACCAGCTGAGTGACTTAGGAGAAGATATTTTGCCGCCAAAATCTTAATATTTTATCTATAAAATGTAAATAATAACAATACATATTTCATAGATTTGTTGTGTAGACTAAATGAGATCACTCATTTTCAGTACTTATCACGGTGAATTATATACAGAAAAACCTTAATAAATGTCAGCAATCACTTTTATTGTTTTTATTAGTAATAGTTGTATAGGATAATTTTCAATAATCCATCGGACTGGGAATTAATTGAGGCTTGTTAATATTTTATAGACACCAATATCAAGCCCTGATGAAGATACACAAAAGGTATTGACAAAATCTTTATTCATTTGACAGTATGAAATACTTTAAGCTTTTACAAATATGCTCACATATTTATTCAACAAATGCTTGAGTTCCTTCCTTGGACAAGATGCTGTGCTAAAACGTTTGGTAATATGACAATGGCAAGACACCATTTGTTGTCAAAGAGACAAGAAATCAATTAGGAAATTGAGATGTTGCTATAAAAGAGTTACAGGCAAAAATCTGTGAGAGGGAGAATGGAAGGGAACATTAACCTAGCTTTTGCATTATGAATGCTTTGTTAGGAAAGCAGATAGATTTTTCATTAATCTTATGATAACCCAGTAGGTTTAACTGTAGCAATTTGCTTTGTATGAGTAGGTGATTGAGTTCCACTGCTTCACTGCAAGGCAACAGCAACAGAACGTAGCGACCAGAAGATGCATTGCCTGTGCGCAAGTCCAGATGCTGCTTCTGCGGAAATGATGCTAATCCAGTAGCTTATGCTTAAACACTATCTACTCTGTGAAATTCCCTAGAAGGCAGTACTCATGCTTTATTTATTAAGAAATCAATAGTTCACCAGTGGGACAATCACCACTACCACCATCACTATCCTCTTCCCCCCACCCTCCCCATGCTGTGCCCGTGATAGAAGCAGGGAGTCACAGCACCTAGTTTGGAGTTGTTCTAGTTTGCTAGCTGCTGGAATGCAACACACCAGAGACGAACTGGCTTTTAATAAAAGGGGATTTATTTTGTTAGTTCTTCAGAGGAAAGGCAGCTAACTTTCCACTGAGGTTCTTTCTTACGTGGGAAAGCACAAGATGGTCTCTGCTGGCCTTTTCTCCAAGCCTCTGGGTTCCAACAACTTTCCCTCCCGGGTGACTCCTTTCTGCATCTCCAAAGGCCTGGGCTGAGCTGTGAGTGCTGAGATGAGGAATGCCGAGCTGCTTGGGCTGTGCTACGTTGAGTCTCTCATTTAAGCACCAGCCAATTAAATCAAATATCATTCATTGCAGCAGGCATGCATCCTAGCTGACTGCAGATGTAATTACCAAAAGATGAGGTTCACATACCATTGGCTCATGTCCACAGCAACAGAACTAAGTGCCTTCACCTGGCCAACTTGACAACTTAATCTAATTACCACAGGAGTCATATTTATTTCTTTCCCATTAGGTCCATTTCTGTGAAGAAGTCATGGAATCCTCAATTCCTACCCAATGAGCAACTTTGTCTAAGATGACCCTAATCAATGTAAACATTTACAAGGCAGCCCATTCTGTTTCCTAATTTTAAACATAATAATAAAGGTTAACCCTTAGGTAGCATTCACTATTTGCCTGGCAGTGTTTTAACTCATATTATAGCTCATATATTAACTCATTTACTCCTCAAAATGAACTTATGATTTAAGTGCTGTTACATCCATGATTTACAGATGCGGAAACTCAGACACAGGAAAGGTGACTTGCCAAAAGTCATGTAGCTAGTAAGTCGCAGAGGTAAGATTTGAACCTGATGGTCTAGCTTCAAAGTCTATTAAAGTTTTAACATTAGATTCAAATCTTCTTCAGTTTTTCCAAAACTTTCTCCTTATTATTCTTATTACTGTTATTCTGAGTACATTGTCATTGATTAATTGTAACCCTTGGATTTTTAAATTTTAAAATGTTAGACTTGGAGGAGTCTCCAGAAATCAGCAATATTACTAGATAAACACAATTTATAAGTAAAGAATTCTAACTCATCTCTCACATTACCAAACCTTCAAATATCTTTAATTTAAAAAATCAACTGCTCTGTTTAACTCAAAACTGTCTCATTTCATTGTGAAATATTGTTGGATCTATTCACCATTTCTTCTATAAAATGTTCCCCAGATTCCTCATCACTCAGTTATTTCCATTGCTCTGTACAGTCAGCAATCTCAGTATCTTTTTGTAATTAAGGCACTCAGATTCTCACACCGCCCTCCAGTTGGAGACTTGCCAACAGCAGAACTGGGTAATTACACCTCCAGATTCAGTTCTATAATTCTTCAGAATACTTCAGTTCAATAATTCTTCAGAATACCAACTAAACATCCATTAGCTTTTCAGATGAGTTTGATGAGAGTGAAGCAGCTCTGATCGTATTGGAAAGGTAGAATTGGTTCATTGTGAACTTGAAATCAGGCAATCTCCTGCTCCAGGTTATCTCCTGTTCCTCCTGTAACCCCTCCCTCTCCTCCTTCTCCGGAGCTGTAAATTCGTGCCTCCCTGTTTTGACTTTATGCAGCTTTATGGTTTTCTTTTTAAAATAAATAAGCTATTTTTTCTCTTTCTTGAATTTTGTCTTATTATTATTATTTTATCTGTTATGAGCCTTTTGAAATAACCCAAGTTTTCTAGGTCATTCTAGCCTGATTTACAATTGCAGTAATAATATACTGGTTCTTATTCAATAGTTCCACCAGCAAATCCCCTGAATTCCAGTTTTTTTTCATATCACTCCTTTTGGGATTAAAGGGTACATGAAGAACCTCATAAATCTTCTCAAATAGAAGTATCTATTACTTACTCCTAATTATTTCATTTTCTGCTCTTTCTGTTTCACTAGGTTACTGCCAAGGCACACCCCATTTTAACACATCTTAATTTATGTCTACATGGGGTAATTTTTATTCTCATGGGTGTTTTAGAACCATAGATGACATTTTTTTCTATAGTCCAGTCTAGAATTTTGCTGCACTTGTACATTAGTATCATCTGAGGTCAGCTTCCAGAGTTTCCTTATGGAACATCAGGGCACTGTTCAATATTTCAATATTCTGAAAACTTCCCATTTTCATTATATTACAAAAATTATTGACAATGGTACTGATGATACATCTGAGAATTATTGAGATGTAGTCTGCCTGGATCTGGAATTTTTAACTAATTTGAATTAGGTAGGACTCAATAAATTATTTAATTATATAGAGTAAAATAATGTGTTAGCAGAAAAGAGGGACTGACCACCTTATTAGGCATTACACTGTCAAATTTGCTTTGATGAATTTACCATCTTCCTGTATTGACTCTTAACCTTAGATAAAGAGAAACATGACTAGTCAATAAACCAAGGGGATAATTCCAGTACCATCAGGTAGCAATGGTAACACATTTTACAGATGTGGACCTACAAAGCTGCACTCTGCCTCAGGATGGAACAAATTTGATAGAGGAGAAATAATTTCCAGATAGTTGAGGAAATGTGGGTCAATGTGAGGTCTCTGAAAAGTTGGGTATTAGATAACTGGGCTTTTCTTACTCAAAGGCTTTTTCAACCATCTCTTAACCCATGTGTAGTTGGATTTTCCAACCCTACAAGACCTTTGATTTAGGGACTCTATTCCTCCAAACTCTGCTTGAAAATCTAATAGTTATTGCTTAAGCTCATATCTTTCTTGTAGCACCAGGTTAGGGACCAGGGACCACGTTGGCTCTTTTCAATTACTTCTCCTATAGCTATAACCTCAATTCTCACATGGTCACCGCCAGAATGGAATGCGCCTTAATTCCAAAATTACCACTGGCAAATTTTTGCCTAAGAAGAACACATAAATTGAACTGTTTTTTGTGCAAGAAATACAATTTTTGTGTGTTAAGCCACTGATCTGGGGGTGTTCCACTGAGACAGGAGCTAGTGCTATCTGATACAAAAAATGGTACTGGAAATGGATGCTGCTGAATCAAAAGCCTAAAATATTTAGCATTGACTCAGCATCAGATGGCAAATAATGAGAAAAAAAAGGGATTCATTATGGAATAGCTAGAGACTCATTTTCTGCTCAGATCTTCCTCCCCTTCTGACCCCAAATAGTTTAGAATTATAGTGGGTACAAGGAAAATAAAACTGTTTTAAGCTATTTTGTTTTGGTACATTTTGTTTATACAGCATAATGTATCCTATTCAGATGGATTGAAAAATATATTCTAAAAAATGCTCCATTTTTAAGAAGAAAACAAAAGATAAATTTCAAAATAATAAAATTACGAAGGCATTCGGGGCCTCTATTTTTAAAATTTCACTGAATATCATAGAAAGCTCATGGATAAACAGTAACACATAAATAGCTCTTGCTCTTGGACCAAAAGGCATTATTTTTAAGATGTTCATTGTCCCTAAATTGTTATATTTTTACTCAATGTTAGCCCAATAAAATTTCCAACAGGCTTTATTTTGAGGGAAACCAAGAAATAAAATGATTAGGAGATGTAATAAAGAGAAAAATATTCTAATAATTAAAATATCTTAACACAAATAGTTAGATTGTCAATAACCATAAAGGATCTGAGATTTACCTTACATGCTGGCAGAAACATGAAACTCCTGAGTTAGAGACAATTGTATTACTCACATCACATCAAGAAGCATAAGCAGCATCATATTTGTACTGATCTCTTACCCCCAAATTCCACCAAGGCTGTGCAAAGGGCCCAGAAGAGCTGCATACATATTGGGTTTTATTACAAGAAAGGAATGTATGACAAGGACTGAGCAGTCTTTGAGCAAGTAGCAAATATTGCAGCAAGTAACAAACAAACCAGTCCACCTCCTTCCTCCACCACATTAAGTGAGCAGTTACAGTAGTGTTGATCTAGTTAGTTGTCTACATCACCAGCTACAGAAACTTCTCAATATCAGGAGGCATGTAAACCTTGCAGCATGACCCACTCTGTAAGATTGTGCAGGGATGGTCAGAGCCCTTGTTGTTCTTTCTTTCCCTGCATAGATTAATGGGAACAAATATGATAACCTAAAGAAACATTTTTAGAACCTAGGAATAAACTATATGATAAAATGGGGAATATAGATTATTCAACATTATAATATGGGGAATATAGATTATTCAATAAAAACATTACGGAGCAATTGGTTAACCATTTGGAGTAAAAAAAATTGGTCCCTGCTGCCATCTTTAATATTGCATTATTTCAGCTTTTGAAAATAGGAAGCACTTTCTAAGCAAACAACAAAACACAGAAAGCAGACGCAATTGGCTATATAGTAATTAAAACGTAAAATATCGTTGCTGAGTGAAATAAGACACAAAAGGATGGATACTATACATTACTTAGAAAATGTAAACTCAGAGTCTTAAAATGTAGAGTATACGTAATCTGGAAATAGAAGTTAGAGAAAGGGGAGAGGTTATCTAATATGTACAGATTGTTAACAAGATTGATCTTAAATGTCTGGGAATAGACAGAGGTAATGGTATTTCATTATTGGGATTATAAGTGATAGTATGTATTGAAGGTGAACATGACTGAAAGAGGTCATCTCAAATCATATATCCACCAATTAGTACTACAGATATAAATAAATTCTTTCTTGAACTACTTCAAATGTAGGACACCTGTACAAGGAGTTAATAATAGAGTGGTATATGGGAAAAATTGCCTTTTACATGCTATGGACTGTATTTAACAAGTAGTATTTTACAGTACATCATTAACTCTTGGGGTAAATAAATGGGGGGGAATAAAAATAAATGGGGTGCAGAATAAGGGTTATGGGGGGTTGAGGTTTTCTCTTTTGTGTGAATGTGTATATCCATTATTTTTCTCTCTGGAGCAATGGACATTATCTAAAATTGAGAGTAAGGACATGGAGCCTAGAATAGGGAAGGAGATCTGGGATTCGGTATAGCTTAATGTAATATGATGATGCATTCCAGAGTACTTTGGGCAGATAATAAAAAAGTATTTGCAAAGTCCATTGAAGGACTGGAGAAGAAATATGGAATTATTAAATTCCCCGCCTGGGAAATTCCTGATATTCTCTCATGCATTGGGGACCCCCAATTTAATAAGCCAAGACCTTGACCTTATGGTGGGCCCTTATGGAATTTATTTTTGTAATGATGAGGCAAAGCTTACTTATAAATATGTCACCCCCACAGAATCTCTTTTGTTACTCAGATGTGGTCTCTCTCTCTCTCCCTAGGCCAAACTCTGCAAACCAACTCATTACCCTGCCCCATACATGGGACATGATATTCAAGGATGTAAGTCTCCCCAACAACATGGGACATGACTCCCAGGGATGAGCCTGGCCTTGGCACTGTGGGATGGAGAATGCCTTCTTGACCATAAGGGGGAAAAATGTAACAAAATAAGGTTTCAATGGCTAAGATATTTCAAGTAGAGTTGCGAGGTCATTCTGGTAGTTACTCTTATGCAAGCTTCAGCCAGATATTACAAGTTGCCATTGTATGCCAACCTCCAACCAACAGTATTCTTGAAAACCCTAAAGAAAACCCAAGGCTCTATCTAAGAGTATAAAAATTTTGCTTACTAAGTTTATTTTTCAGAAACTTAAAACCTCCAGATTGTTCCTATATCAGATAAGCCCTGAAACTAAAGGTACCAGTCTCTCTCCCAGAACGTCAGCTGTTTGCATTCCCCTACCCCATAATGTCAACACCCCTTTTCAGTATAAACTTAGAATGGTCATTACCCTGAACACTGAAAGAATGACCAAATGAGAGGGAGGAATGGTAACAGAGAAGTTAGGATTTAATAAATGATTATTACTATCGAATCATTATTTAGATACTTCTTTTTAGTCTCTGGTATATTAGAATAGCCAGAAGGAAATTCCTAAAATTATGGAACTGTAATCCATAATATACTTTCAAATTTGCTCTATAAAACTGTTTGTTAAACTGAACTTTGAAATTTATCACTTTTCGGTATATATGTTATATTTCACAATAAAAAATATTTTAAAAGTATCTTGAGCAAAGTCAAAAGTCAAACACTAAAAACAAGTTTGCAAAATATGTACATACCAAATATAGAGATATTAAAATAAGAATTTTCTTAAATCACTACAAAAAAAGCAAGAGCAAATAAACTGAGTCAATAAGCAAATATGCAGTTTGCAAAGAGACTATTGAAAACAGGAGACATATGGAAAATATGCAGCATAATTTATAATTAAATTATAATTAATTTATAAATTAAAACAATAATAATTTTTCATCTATTGCAATGTTTAAAATGTTTTACAATATGATAGAGAAAAAAGAGCTCTAAATTATTCATGGGAGTTAAAATTGGGGTTATATATTTGAAGGGCATGTTGGCAAAAATTTTAAGGCGTATATCATAGGATGCAAAATCCAGACTTTGGAAATTTCTACTATAAATCTTGTGGTAGATATGCACAAAGACAGAAATTCATATAAGGACTTCAAAAGAAGTGATATTTATATTCAAAAAGGTTTTGAAACAGCCTAAAAATAACACAAATTCACAGAGATAAGTTGAAGGACTCATTGTATATGCATATAATGGATGAAAGATGTATCACCTAAATTGATTTGGGAAGAAGATCACAAAGATGCGTTATTTAATGAAAAAAATTGTGCAACACTGGACATAATAAAATTTCATTTGCCTATGATTTTAACAGATTTATTGAGATATAATTTTGATATCAAAGAATTCAAGGAGTTCAAATATACAATTAAATGCTTTTTTAGCATATTTTAAGAATTGTGACTCTATCACCTCAATCAAATTTCAAATATTTTCATTTCCCTCAAAGTAATACCACATCCCTTACGTGTCACCCCCTCCTAAACTCCTGTTGCCCCAAAGAACCAGTGGTCTACTTTCTGTTCCTAAACATTTGTCTATTTAGGACATTTCATATAATATAAATATATATTAATATATATACTATTATATTATATATAAATTTGCCTATTTTGGACATTTCATATAAATGGGATCATACAGTATGTGGTCCCTTTTGACTGACTGGTTCTCCAATTTAGCATAACGTTACAGCATGTATCAGTACTTCATTTCTTATTTATAATAGTATAATGTTTGTAGTTTTTAGATTCAGGTGCCAAATTGGCCAGGTGTTGGGCCCTGTTGTTCTGTTGCTGTGGACTTAAATATCAGCATGTGAAATTCATCTATGGCTGATCACATCTGCAGTTGGCTAAGGGGAATGCCTTCTGCAAGGAGTCAGGCTTAAAAAGAGAGACGTCAGAAGAGAACTCAGCAACTCATAGCCAGCATAGCTCAGCTCAGCACTGAGACCCAGACTTTTGGAGGTGCAAAAAGGAAAACCCCCAGGAAAGCCATTTGAACCCAATAGCAGAGAGAGAGAGAGAGGGAGGGAGAACAGATGTTGCTGGGTTCTTTCTCAAATTAGTAACTTCGTAACTAAATAAATCCCCTTTATCAAAGCCAGTCCATCTCTGGCTTGCTGCATCCAGGCAGCTTTAGCAAACTAAAACGTTGCTATAGCATGTATCAGTACTTTATTTCTTAGTAACAATAGTAAAATAACATTCCTTTGTATGGATTCACCACATTTTATTTACCCATTCAACACTTGGTGGGCATTTAGGATGATTACACTTTTTGGCTTTTACAAATAATGCTGGCAAGAACACTCATGTACAAGGTTTTGTGTGGACATATGTTTTCATTTCTCTCGAGTGAAATTACTTTAGGAGTGCAATTGTTGGAAATATGGTAATTTCGACATTTAACCATTTGGAAAAGGGCCAAATTGTTTTACAAAGCAGCTGCATCATTTCATATTGCTACAAGCAGTTCCAGGATTCCAATTTCTTCACATCTTCACCAAAAGTTGTTATTATCTAATTGTTTTTATTATAGCTATCCTTGTCAGTATCAAGTCAGTGGTCTCCTTGTGGTTCTGATTTGTGTTTCCCTGGTGGCTAATAATGTCATTATCTTTTCATGTGCTTACTGGCACATGTCTGTCTTGTTTAGAGAACTGTTTATTCCAGTTCATTGCCCACTTTCTAATTTGGCTGTTTGCCTTTCTATTATTTAGCTATGACAGTTCTTTATATATTTCAGCTACAATGCTTTTATCAGATATAAATTTTGCAAAAGAATTTTTACACATCTTGTACATTTTGTAAGTGCCTTTTCACTTTCTTGATGGTGCCCTTGGAAGAACTTCTTTTTCTTTGATGATGCCCAATTTATCTATTTTTTTCTTTTATCACTTGTGCATTTGTTGCCACATCTGAGAAATTCTTGCTGGATCCAAGGTTATGAAGATTTATCTCTATGCTTTTTTCTAAGGATTTTATAACTTTAGGACATATTTAAGCCCTTGACCCACTTTGAGGTAATTTTTATGTATGTATGAGGTAGGGGTCCAACTTTCTTTTGCATGTGGATATCAAGATGCCCCTGCACCAGTCACTGAAAAGACTATTAGGGTCTCCTCACTGAATTGTCCTGGTGCCCTTTGTCAAAGATCAATTGACAATAATTGCGAGGGTTTGTTTCTGGACTCTGAATCCTGCTGTGTGGATCTGTATGTCTTTTCTTTGGCAGTACCGCACTGTCTTGATTATGTGGTTTCATAGTAAGTCCTGAAATCAGGATTTGAAAGTCCTCAGATTTTGATCTTTTTGAAGATTGCTTTGGCCATTTTGAGTCTCCTGAATTTCATATGAATTTTAGGATTAGTTTGTCATCATAAGATTATCAGCTGAATTTTGATGGGGATTGTATTGAATTTTATATCATTTTGGTGCATTTTTTTCATATTATCACTACTAAGTCTTCTGATCCATGGACATTTTTTTTCTTATTTACTTAGGTATTCTTTAGTTTCCTTCAACAATGATTTCTAGTTTTCAGAGAGTAAGTTTTGCAGTTTTTTTGTTAAATTTATTCCTAAGTATGTTATTTTTTATGCTACTGTAAATGGAATAATTTTCTTAATTTCATTTTTGGATTGTTCATGCCTATTGAGTTGACTTTAGTATATGGTGTAATGTAGGTGTCCACTTTCATTCTTTTGCATATGGACATCCAGTTTTCCCAGCACTACATGTTCAAGACACTATTCTTTCTGGATTGAGTGGACTTGCACTCTTTTAAAATATCAGTTGGCCATAGATGTGAGGGTTAATTTCCGAGTGCTCGATTTTATTCCATTGCTCTATATGTCTGTTTTCATGCTAGTATTATGCTGTTTTGATTACTGTGGGTTTGTAATAACTTTTAAGATTGGGAAATGAGCGTCTGCTAGCTTTGTTCTTATTTTTCAAAATGGCTTTGCCTATATGGGGCTCCTCAGCATTCCATATAAATTTTCTGACTGACTTTTCCATTGCTGCAAAGTAGGTATTGGAGTTTTGATTGAAATTGTGTTGAATCTGTAAATCACTTTGGGTAGAATTGACATCTTAACAATATTTAGTTTCCCAATCCATGAACACAAATGTGCTGACAATTGTTTCGGTTTTCTTTTATTTCTTTTGGCAAATGGTTGTTGTTTTCTGTGTAAAAGGTCTTAACATCCTTGATTAGGTTCATTCCGAGAGATACGATTATTTTAGTTGCTATTATAAATGGGATTTTTTTTCTTAATTTCTTCCAGACTGGTTGTTATTAGTGTATAGAAACATGGCTGGTTTTTGCATGTTGATATTGTACCTCACCACTTTGCTGAATTCATTTGTTACCTCTAATGACTTTGTTGTGAATTTTTCATGATTTTCTGCATAGATGATCATGTCATCTGTAAATAGGAATATTTCACGTCTTTTCCAGTATAGATGCCTTTTGTTTCTTTTACTTATTTGTTTTTTCCAATTGTTCCAGCTAGAATTTACAGTACAATGTTGAAATAACCATGGTGACATGTAGGCATCCTTGTCTTATTCCTGATCTTAGAGGAAAAGCCTCCAGTCCTTCACTATTAAGTAGGATTTTAGCATATTTGGATTTTTCATATATGCCATTTATCATATTGAACAAGTTTTCTTCAAATACTAGTTTTCTAAGTTGTTTTATTTTATCATGAAAGTGCACTGAATTTATCAAATGATCTTATTTATCAATTCAGTTGATTGTGTGCTTTTTTCCCTTTGTTCTGTTAAAGTGTGTATTCCATTAATTGATTTTCTGATGTTGAATCATCCTCGTATACATGAGATACATATCAATTGATCAAGGTGTATAATTCCTTTAAAATGTTTTTGGATTCAGTTTTATCTTATTTTGTTGAGGAATTTTGCATCTATATTCATAAGAGATATTGGTCTGTAATTGGGATATCTTTATCTGTCTTTGGTATCAGGCTGATGTTGACCTTGTGGAATGAATTATGGAATGCTCCCAATTTTTTGGAAGAGTCTGAGCAAGATTGGTGTTAAGTCTTCTAACAATGTTTGAAAATTTTACCTGTTAAGTCATCTAGCCCTGTGCTTTACATTGTCAGGAGGATTTTTATTACTAATTCATTCTCTTTACTAGTCATTGGTTTGTTGAGATCTTGAATATTTTCCTGAGTCAGTGCAGGTAGTTTATGAATTTCTAATTTACTGATGTATAGTTGTTCAATAGTATTATCATATAATCCTTTTTACAAGATTAAAATCCTTCTTTTTTATTAATCTGTGTCATTCTAGCTAAAGGTTTGTTGATTTTATTGATCATTGTGAAGAACAAAATTTTGTTTTGTTGATTCTATCTGTTTTACTTGTTTGCCACTTTAATCTTCATTATTTCCTTCCTTCTAGGTTTGGTTAAGTTTGCCTAATAGTTCTGGCATTTATAATTACCCATATAATTACCATTACCAGAGGTCTTTATTTCTTTGCACCACTTTGATTTACTGTCTAGTGTCATTTCCTTTCATTCTAAAGAACTCCCTTTAGTTTTCTTGTAGAACAGGTTTGGCGGTGATGATCTTCACCTTTTTTTTTGTCTGGGGATGTCTTAATCTGCCCTTCATTTTTGAAAGAAACACTCACCAGATATAAAATTCTTGGTTGGCAATTGTTTTCTTTCAGCCTGTTAAATATTTTTTTTTCCCAACAGCTTCTTGCTGCCATACTTCCTGATGAGAAAATAGAAATTAATCTTATTGGGATACCCTTGTACATAACTCTCTGCTTTTCTCTCAAAGCTTTCAGAAGTCTCTCCATGTCCTTGGCATTGTACAGTTTGATTATTATGCATCTAGTCATGGCTATCTTTGAGTTTATCCCATTTGGGGTTTGTTGGGATTCTTGAATATGCATATTCACATCTTTCGTTTAATCTGGAAGGTTTCTGTCATTATTTATTTGAACAATTTTTCTACTCTTTTCTCTCTTCTCATTCTGGGGCTCCATTGACACTGGAAATAGGTAGTGGATTCTCTGTCTGATGCACTCAAATGATCAATTCCAGAGACACCAGGGTTTCAAAGAGAGAAGAAGTTTATTTCTAGGCATGAAGCAGGAGATCAGATGGCCTATCCAGCTAAAAATCTGTCTGCCTGAGCTCTAGTGATTCTGATAGTTGTATAGTATCAAAATATGAGCAGGGTTTAAGATAATGAGTACAATGGCTCTAGATAATGTAATTAGAGGTGATCTGATTATTGAACATGCACAGATTGATTACATCCTTAGTCACAGAACATATATAAGAAAATGGTGGTCTTAATATGATGATGGGCATGATTTTTAGTTTATGATGAGGTATTGGTGACTTTTGGTTAAAATCTAAGCTACTGTGCATGTCAGATGGGCTCATTTTGGTTAGATACAGCTTAGGTTATCAAGATAACTTTGGAATTGAGTTGAGTTAGTTCTGGGCTGACCCAAGGCCCTTCATTAATAAATATTAGGGCCTGCCTTAGTGATCATAAGACTGGAACGTCCAAAGGGTGGTCCTTTTCATTGATGCTTCTGTATTTTTATCTTACTTTGGATGTGCCAATATGTCCTCTTTCTTTGTGTGTCTGATAACATTTTGTTTGCACAATGTACATTTTAATATTTTAAAATGTTAAGCCTGAGATTTATTTCCTGAGCTCTTTGTTCTTTAAGTTTTTATCCAGCTAGTGTTATGACAGGGATTTCTTTGAATGCTAGGAGGTAACACAACAAATAAAACAAAGCAAAAATCACCTTTCACAGTCCTCAAAGATTTGCTTTGCATTGGCTGGTGGTCTGCTTCCGAGCTTAGCCCACCTAGCAAAAGCTCAGCCCAACTCTGTATTATCTGAGCTGCCTGGAGCAGTGGAGCCTACTTCTTTTCCTGGGCTTGTGCTTTCTAGTGGCCTTGGGAATTCCCCACTTACAGTTTTTAGGAATTTGATTGGCTCCTCTTCTCCCTTTGAAATAGACTTCCAAACTCTCTTGTTTGAATTAATGTAGGTAGTCCTTTGCCCCAGACTGCTTTGTTTTAATTAGTGCTGCTTACAAGCTGCTTCCCTGGTTTGAGCTTCCTAGTTCAGTTGTTTAGGGTCCCCCCAGGTGGATTGGCACTGATATACAGGCACCCTAATATGTGTATAAGGATTACTCTGCTTTCATTGAAACAAGACCAGGTACCCAAAATAAGAGTGCAGTCTGGCTCCTCACCATGTTGGGAAGTGAGTGGGGGAGTGGCTAGCAAAGGCACCATAGAATTTGCCCACTATTTTTCAGGCTACTTTTTCTTAATCCAGCACTTGCCCAGTTACTGCAACCTTTTAATTATTTTCAGAGTTTTGAGGAAGTGAGTTCTGCTAGTTTTTGCTAGTTGTTCAAAGACTATATGGGAGGATGGCACCCTGGAGTGTGTTACACCACCATTTTGGTTGACTGATAGTCCAGCTTCCATTGCCTCTGATGAAAACATAGCTGCTAATCTTATTTGGGTTTCCTTGTATATGGTGAATAATTTCTCTTGCTGCTCGCAAGATTTTCTCTTTGTTTTTTAGCAAGTTTAGCATTACTTTAAGTTTAAGCTAAATGATCTTACTTCAAGTTTGTTGAGTTTCTTAGATGTGTACATGAATGTTTCTCAATAAATTTGGAGAGTTTTCAGGTATTATTTCTGAGAATACTATTTTTCTTCTTTTCTATTTCTCCTCTACTTGTGTTACAACCATTATGCATATATTTGTGTGCTTAATGGTTTTCCATGTTTCTCTGAATATCTGTTCATTTTTCTTCATTCTATTTTCTCTTCAGATCATATAATTTTTATTCATCTCTTCAAATTCACTGGGAATTTCTTCTGCCTGTTCAAATCTGCAGTTGAACCCCTCTAATGAATTGTTCATTTCAGTTGTGTAATTTTCAACTACTGAATTTCCGTTAGCTCTTTTTATGATTTCTGTCTCCCTATTATTGTCTTAATTTTTCCTTTACTTCTTTAATCACAATGTCATTTACTTCATCGGATATATTTATAATGTTTGCTTTTAGTCTGTCTGTTAAATATGGCACCTAGATCTATTCACAGGCAGCTTCCCCTGTCTGTTTTTTTCTGGGTCTGGGTCATACTTTCCTCTTTCTTTGTATGTCTCATATATTTTGTTGAAAAACTAGACATTTAAATTATACATTGTAATAACTTTTTTCCTACCTCTTTGTGGCTTGTTTTCATTCATTTTTAAAGCATTTGTTTTGTGATTTGGCTAGGCAATTTTTGTGAATTTTATTTCTCCCATACTGTGAAGTTTTTGCAGTTTCTCTTTGGAGGGTGCAGCTTTCCATATGCACACAATCACCCCGGGAAAACAAGCTTTATCAGGACTCACTTTTCTCTTTCTCTCATCTGTTAACCTGTCTTTCTCATTTGTTGTCATACCTAGTTTGTTAGACTCCACTAAATATGGTTAATCACACTATTGTTTTGTACAATGTCCTGGAGCATACGTTGCTCAGAAGTCTGAGCCACTTAAATTTGGCAAACGGTAATATTTGAGATCAGTCTTTGAGGGTGTTCTGACCTCAAGAAGTCTCTCCTTTGCTGTCTCTTTCCTTTGTTCTTTATGGTAAATTAGCTGGCTTATGGTTTAGCTTGCTTTCTCTTAATTAAGAGTAGCCATTGTTTTTGAGAGCACTCAGTTTTGAACTTTTTTTACTCTGTTTCAAATAAAGCCATTTCCTTTAGGGAGAGCATTTGATCTCTCTTTTCTATAGACTATTTCACCTAGTGAGAAAAGTCTCTGAGCTACTTCTCTGCACTGGGGTGGACATAAGGGTGTTAGCAGTTTGTGGTCTACTTGGTTTGCCTCTCCCAATATGGAACCTCTGCCCTGAATGAGTTTTGGTGACAGAAGCTGGATTCCAAGTGTTCTCAGTCTACTTCACTTACAGGAGAGTATTTATTCATTAGGCAGGTACTGGGTGAAGGAAAGGAGGCCCTGGACTCTCTGCCATTCCCAGCAGGAATTTAGCCTCTGCAATTGAGAATTGAAGGGAATGAGAAATGCTGATGGCCTGCCATTAGCTCCCAATCATGGAAACCTTTGATAGGGAGCTGAAAGAAGAAAAATAAAACCTCTCTTTTGCCACATTCACCAAGAATAGAGCATCCAACAAGCTGAGTTAGGCTGGGGAGGAGGAAGGGAAAGGGCCATGGCTCAAAAGCCACAGACTCCAACAATTCTAATTGAATTTTATTACATTTCTTGAAGTAATGATTCTTCATTTACTGTATGCCATAGGGAAAATTTCCAGAGACTTCTCACCATCTTTGATTTTTTGTTGGGGAATAATTCCATGTGGCTCTACAGGGTACCATCACATAAGTTGAATGTGATTTTGTATATAAATTAAAATTTGGGGAAGGAATAATAAAAGTCTATTAAGAGTCATGTCTAAAGAGAGAGAATGAAGTCTGGACAAGAGGGAATCACACTTTTTATTGTATTTTCTAGTGTATAATAAAATTGTTTAATGATTAAATGAATATTATATGTCTGCTTTCTTTTTATTAATTTTTAATATTAAAAGGTTAAAATATATGTTTGTATTCTACCTCCAAATATGGGAAAATTTCACTACATTAAATACTTCTCTATTAAGTACATAGTCTTAATATGCACTGACTATTTCAGTTTCCTGGGCTATTCAAGCAAATGCCATGAAATGGTTCAGTTTAAATAATGGGGATTTATTCACTCATGGTTTTGAGGCTGAGAAAATATCCAAATCAAGGCATGGTCAAGGTGATGCTTTCTCCCCTAGGAGTATGGGGTTCTGGGGCCAGCTGTTGGTGATCCCTGGTTCCTCTGTCACATGGCAAGGCAAATAATGGGTCTTCTGGTCTCTTTCTTCTCTCCTGGTTCTGTTTCAACTTCTTGCTTTCTATGGCTTTTTCTCTTTTTCAGGGTCAATTACATTCTCTTATAAAGGACTTCTGTAAAAAATTAAGACCCATCCTGAATTGATGTGGGCTATGCTTTCTTAACCAAAGTAACCTCAATAAAAGTTCTTAATGAGTTCACATCCACAAAAATGGATTCAGATTTAAAACATTTTTTTTTTCTAGGGTGCATACAGTTCCAATCCATCACACTGACTAATAAGCTATGGCTGGGATTGATTTATTGGCCTTTATTTCCTAAAGGACCACTGAATACCCTCATTATACCCTATTATAATAGGGTATAAAGAAAATTATACGCTATTATAACATGGCAAGCAAGGCACGTCGCATTCTGGCTATTAGATGCATTTCTAGCCCCATTTGCTACCCAATTTTAGAGTGATATCACTCATGCTCTGAAGCTTCTTTGTTATCTTCCAGGTTCTACTTTTTCTCCCTGACATCTTATCTCAGCAAATACAAATATTTGCCATTGTTTCCTCTGAACTCCACATGGTACTCACTGCTACCGCATAATCTTAGCTGTGAAAGATTGGTATCTGTGTATCTATTTTTCCCACTGGATTGAACACCTTAAGGTCTATACAGCTTGGGATCCTTTTAGAGCTTAGCATAAAGTAAATGAGGAAAATGTTGATATTTATAGCCAGAATGTAGGATTTTCAGAGAGTAAATATACCTCATCATAGCCTTTGATTGCCCTGAAAAGAAATGATTTACTTCCTGCTATGAAATTGAGCTCAAAATGATGAAATTTTTGAAGATCATGTATAGAACAGAACAAAACCCATTACTCTACAAAGCTGCAGGGAAAATGAACTAAAGAAATGAGGTACAAACATGGGGGAAAGTCCAACAATAATAAAAAGGAATTGCAAAATGTAAATTGCTCATATCCTATTTTTAGAACACTGCTGTCCTCATTCATAAAATACTCAAATAATTGGTCCATGTCTGCTTCACTTTCATTCACAGCCGGAGAGACTCTCATTATACCTAGAGTCATTGCTAATATCGTTTAAAACAAGAACAATTATTCATTCAAAATTGTCACAGAATGAAGCTATTAATGGTTGTCTTATTAAATTAAGTTTGCAGGTCTCCATGTATAAGGCTTTGAAATCTTTAAAAGATGGGAAAAAATATCTTTGACCTAGAAATAAAGACCTTTTCAGAAGGGTTACAAAAAAATAATATGTGGGTGCACAGGTAATCGAGCGGTAGAATGCTCATCTTACATGCAGATCTGGGTTCATTTCCAGACCATGCACACCCCCCAAAAAACTAATAATAACAATAATAATATGAGAAAATTTCAGAAATTGCCATTATTCCCATGAATTCTAATATTTGAGTAATACATTAAAATAAAAACAATAAACATTTATTAATAAAATTTGAGAAATCATCATGACATCACATGTTATAGATCATGTCATCCAAAATCATCATGAGGGAAATAAATGAAGGAAATAAAGTTGAAAGATATTATAATTGAGCCAAATCTACAAAGCTAGTACTGGAACACATAGAACTAGAAAAAAAATGTAAAATTTCCCTTTTATTTGGACTGTATATATATATAATGCTGTTGTGATTTTTAAAATTGTTCAATCACACAATAAATAGCTATAGAGTACCTAATTTTGTCCAGGCACCATTCTGGTTTCTGGGAACATGTAAGGAAAAAACAAATTGTTGCCCTCTTGGAGCTGATGGTCCAGTGGGAGGATATAAACAATGAGCAAATAAATAAAGATATGCCAGGATAAGTTATATAGACCAACAAAACAGGAAAGAGGACTGAAGAGTTTCTGAGATGGGGAATTAATATTTTTATCCAAATTATTTAATAGATGAAAGAAAATTCATGCTTTTGAAATTAGTAACTCTAATATTCCAATCCATGCATTAGTCTTCCTTCCCACCTTCCTTTCTTTTTCCAACATCAGGTGTTTGGCAAACATTCTTCTTCTCCAAAAACAGTAGAAGATCCCAAAAATATTTTGATTTATTTTATGATCTTTTCCATAAGGATATGTAGATGGTTCTAAAGATGAATATAAGACGATGAATCCTGTGAGAGGAAATTAGCATGAAAGGAAAATTAAATGTGATAATTAGATGAAAACATGTCACCAAGTCCTATATAGTTAATAGAAATCCAAAAACTTGACTCTAAGCTTTTTCACAAAGAAGAAAGATGGAAAATAATTAAGAGATTCAAATGAACATAAGATAAAACACATCAATTGCTGGGGTAACCCACAGTTATTTCTGATAGCACATTGCCACAGTAGGTCCTCCTTAAAAAGCCACCTCACAGTAAAGCCAACAGCATCTGCAGCAGGATCTTCCTTCACTGGGTAGTTTCAATTGAAAGAACCTAAGTCTGACATCTAACTTGAGCTACTGATTTCCCGATCTTCTGAAGGTGTCCTCCACACACCCAGGAAAATATTGTAGACTTTAAAAGCTGCAGTATCATAAGCATTAGCACATACTGTGCCACAAATTAAAATTGAAGGTGAGGGTGCATTCACTATGGGTTGATATTATATATACATTTTTTCTTAGTAAAGCAGAAGTTGAAATTTTAATTGGATAGAACTGTGGATATAAGGAGAGAACGACAGAGATTATCCAGGGTCCAGGTGAGGATGGCAGCAGTAGAGGATGGATAGACATCTACGTGGTTTGTTTTGGAGACACTGAGGAAATCATGGAGACTGAGCAGAAGCTTAATTTTATGGAATCGTGGGAAACCAGATTGAGACAGACGGGAAATGCCTAGTTGTAGAAGGTAGGCTTGAAAAAGTATAGATTGCTTTAAGCTCCAGATTCTAAATTTGAAGCAAATGAATGTGGTTCAGAGGGTGTGAGGACCTCCCCAAATTGCATACAGTTGTGAATATAAGTGTCTGTGTGAATTTATCTGAGAAACGTGCATGTCTCTTTCCTTATTTTCTGAAAGTACAGTAAACTTCCCAGTAGCAATTTTTTTAAAAAATTAGAATCATTGCTCTACAGTGATTAGTCACTGATGTTTTTTAATCCAAGGACTGTCACCAGGCATTATTCAAAAACTATCAAGAGGCTAGTATGAAGTTTTCTCCACCTCTGATAATTGCAAAAAAAATGACTGAATTATAAATTTACTGTGAGAAACTGCATTTGGAAATCTTGATTTAATGAGTGAGCAAGGGAAAGAGAGCCCAGAGTTTTCTCTTGCTCATGTGCTATCAAAAACAACAACCCTAAAGTTTTGGCAGGTGGACTTTCACATGCTCTCCTCAGACCTTTCTCCACTCAGCTATTCTCCTAACTGGTCCCCAGATTCAAGACTTTTTGTTAGTCCTGGTTTAGGGATTGTGTGGTCACACTGGAATGTCATCTTCAGGCTCAAGAACCTAGAGCATAGCATCTAATAGCAGTCAGAATTTCCCCCAGTTGGAATGATTTTCACTATTATCTTTGTCACAAAATGAGGTTATTGCAACATAATTTGAAGATCAACAGATCTTCTACCAAATAGACTTGAATTTCTCTTTTGGAAATGCTGGTGACTATAATAGATATAAGACAAATTTTTAAAGGCTTGAAGAAGATAATGATAGCAAGAAAAATAAATAAAATAAATATTAGGCAAACATAAGAATAAAATGAACTAAAATTGTTTTAGATCTTAAAAGTTCACTTTCTTTCAACTAAAGTCTATAGGCATATAAAATCCCATGTAAATCAAAGCTAATTTACTCTGCCAACTGGGTTTGTTTACTTTCGGGGTTTTTACAATGTTCTTCCTAGTGTTTACAATTACCAAAAAAAGCTAATTATCTTTAAATTAAGGCTATGCGACAGCTGATTTTGCAGTAAACTCATGAAAATAAATTTGTGTTTTCTTAGAGCGATATTGTAAATTATGGAAGCAATGCTGTCATTCAATATGACCACGTGTTCTTGTGAGATATAAAACTTCACTCTTCTTGAGTATATATCAGTGTAAAAATTATAACACTTAAAACCTAGAAGCTGACTGAATACATTGTGTGTGCTCAATGAAGAGCATCAGCTCATTTGAAATTTCCTGGGCTATTCTTATTTCCAAGGAAGCGTCTTAAAACAAGGTAATTGGATATGTCCAATGTTCTCCTCATCCATCTGAGTCTCCTTTCAGGCAGTGGCAAGGGAAGGAGGTCTTGGGGACTAGAGCTGAGTGCTACACCCTTTGCCCCGAGATACTGATGCTGTCAAAATATTGGCTAGATGACCCTTCAAAGTGATTCTGTTCATTCTTATGTATTACCTTTTGCAATCCTTTTCTGCTCTGCTGAAATGATACTTTTGTATCCAATCCCTTTATACCTTATGTTCAGTGACCAGCATTACTGGTCAAGGCTAACCTCCCGGGAATCTTCCTAAAGTAATCAACCCCTACTTGATCTATTCAGCCCTATTCTTTCTTTAGCAAGTTTACTTTCATTGTTCTCTTTATTAAATCCTGTGTACTTCCCATCAACCATGGCACAATATTATTTTACCTTTAATATTAATATAATATTAATACAATATGTCTGGTAATATTTTATAAAATAAAAATGTATTTGCCAATCTTCTCTGGCTGAATATTTCTTCTTTTGCAGAAAACAATTTCAAATTTAAGCAGCAATTTTCAAAAATGTTTGATAGATATTCATGAGCAAAAGAATAAAAACAAAGTAAATTATTTAGCATTCTTTCGTGGCCCTCTGTAGTCTAATTTCATCTTATTTCTCTTGGAGTTTGCAATTGGCTATTAATTTAAGGTACAACCTTCCTTGTTTTCCAAATATGTCATTTACTTAAATAACTACAAATCATGCTATTTCCTGTTTTTTGAAGCCCCTTCCCTGTTCCCTTTCTTTTTCCCTACTGTCTTTCATTTTATTAAAAAAATCATTCTCTGTGATTCTCTGTGATTCAGGTTGTTCTAGTTTGCTAGCTGCCGGAATGCAACACACCAGAGACGGATTGGCTTTTAATAAAAGGGGATTTATTTTGTTAGTTCTTCAGAGGAAAGGCAGCTAACTTTCCATTGAGGTTCTTTCTTACATGGGAAGGCACAGGATGGTCTCTGCTGGCTTTCTCTCCAGGCCTCTGGGTTCCAACAACTTTCCCCAGGGTGATTCCTTTCTGCATCTCCAAAGGCCTGGGCTGAGCTGCTAGTGCTGAGGTGAGGTACGCTGAGCTGCTTGGGCTGTGCTACATTGAGCTCTCTCATTTAAGCACCAGCCAATTAGGTCAAACATCATTCATTGCAGCAGGCACGCCTCCTAGCCGACTGCAGATGTAATCAGCAACAGATGAGGTTCATGTACCATTGGCTCATGTCCACAGTAACAGAACTAGGTGCCTTCACCTGGACAAGTTGACAACTGAATCTAACTACCACACAGGTAAGATGTTTCTTCTGCCCTAAAAATCTTGTGAAATTCAGGTAGCTCCAAATAATATCAAATTCCTCTACAAACCAAAAATGTTGCACACATACCACCTCAAATAATTTATCTAGTATTCTTTTGCCTATCTTTCATCAACTAGTCACAGGGTAGCTTGACTCTCCCTATAAACGGGCAAACAAATCTATTGGAAAACACAAGGTATATATTATTTTCCATCAGTTTCTTTCTATATCTCAGTAGAGTGTTTTACATATGGTAGACACATAAATGCTTGTTATCTTGTATAATGCATCAAGATTGATAACCATAGCACCTGAATCCTTCTTAAAGTTTAAAGTAACCACCCTTATGACATTAGAGTATAATAAAGGACAAGCAAAGTAATATTAAATTGGCTCCGTCCTACCTAAAAACATTTAAAATATATTAATAAATGTTAAATTACAAAGTAATCATTTTGTCAAAATGAAGTTTTTGTCCATTTTAGATAGCTGAATGGCTGTCTAATGTAAATGATACATTTAATAAATTTAATACATTTAGTAAACTTAGCAGAGTTGTTCATGGAAGCGGCATCCAGCATCATGGTCATAAAACATGACAACGCCCCACCCCAACACACACATATGGTAATTAGTTTCTGGTGTCAAATTGGCCAGGTGGTGGTGCTCAGTTGTCTGGTCAGGCAAGCACTGGCCTAACCATTACTGCAAGGATATTTCATGGCTGGCTGATAAACCAGAAGGGCTGGTTTATTATATCATCAGTCAGTTGACTGCAGCTGGAGCTGATTACACCCACATCAATTAAAGGCATGCCTCCAGCAAACAAGATAACCAATCAATTGGATTTGATCTAATCATTTGAAGACTTTTAAGGAGAAAGAGAATTTTCAGTTCTTCTTCGGCCGGCGAGCCTCTCCTGTAGACATTGTCGAGACCCCTCATCAGTGTTGCCAGCCTCACATCACAGTCTGAGTGCTTATGGATTTGGGACTCTTGCATCTCCATGGTTGCATGATACACTTTTATAAATTTTATATTTACAAATATCTCCTGTTTATTCTGTTTCTCTAGTATACCCTGGCTAATACACTCCCCGAACAATATAAATTTGGTCAAGCTACAAAACTACATCATAAATAAATGTACATCCTTTGTCACACAACACTGCTGCCGCTATTCTGTGTTGCTCAAATTTAAGCTTTGCAACGTTGAAAAAGATAGTTTTTTTTAGAAATTCAGATTAAAAGCCAGTCATCTTGGAAATTCTGGTTTATCTCTGTAAAACCCATGTATATGACTGACATAAATGTTGTTAATGAAAATATCTGTGAAAATTTGACATTTGGTGTGGTTTTTTTCTGGCTTGATGTTAACTGAATTCTATTCCATTCTACTACTTCATGCTTTTCATCTGCAATTTGCAAAAATAATAATTACGGGATTCTTTCTCTTATTTCTCTCCCTTTGTGATAGCAGAATAGAATATCCATTTCTCACACAAGCTAGGGATAGAACACCTTAGATCTTTGTAGAATGCCAGAGTCCCCTTCTCCATCCATTTGAATAGAGCATAGAACCTAGTTTGATCAGGAAATTTGGGTAGGATATTGTACTTTATTTTAAAATTTTTTGTTGTAGCTGTTATAATTACTGTAATGTATTTGTTTGGTATAAGAGTTTAAAGTTACAGAAAGACATTCAGTGGAAAGTCTCCTTCCTATAAAAGTATGACTGAAACCTCCAGCTCCTCTGAGTGGCAGCCCAGTTATCAGTTTCCTGGGTAACTTTCCAAAGATGTTCAATACAAAAATAACAAAAATGTGTGCTTATTTTTATTATTCCTTTTCCTTATCTCACAGCTTGAGATAAAAATATTACCTATAAATTTGAAGCTCTGGGTATATCACTCTCTACCCAAATTTCTTCATCTCTATCACTCAACATTTAAAAACAAAATTTACATTTTATATTAGCACTGTCTTGCTTTCTTTAAAGTTTTGCTACACATGTCTATGTACTATTAATCATTTTCATGTCATACGTGTTTGGACAATGATAAAACAAGAAATCATACTCCATGTATTCTTTCTACATTCTTTTTTCCATCATGTGTGCAATTCACCCATGTTAATCTATGTAATAGTGATTCCTTAATTTTCATTATTACCGAGAAGCCATTGTAAGATAATCCGTGTTTCTACTGCAGGACCTTTGAATTCTTTCCACCTTTTTGCAATTGATTTTCTTATATATGTTTCATCACATATTTACCAAAATTTCTCTACAAGATGTATCTAATAGTGGAATTGTTGAGTCATGGGGTATGAGCACCATAAAATTTAAGATAATGCCATATTTGTTTATATATACTTATTCTGATACCAACACTTCTCTATACTCTCGTCACATTTTAGTTTTTGAGAATCTAGTGGAGGCAAGATTATACCTCATTTAATTTTCTTTTCCATACACCTCACTTAATTTCCTTTTTGCTTATTACACGTTAGAATAGCGACTTTTTCATTAATTTATTGACCACTGAGGTCTTTCCTTTTTGAAATATGTATTCATAACATATACCCACAAAAGAGTGCATAAAAATTTCTGCACAATTTAAAGACTAACCATAGAGCAGACTCATATGACTACAGTTCAGGTCTGGAACAAAACATATTTAACATTCTTAGAAGATCCCTTATGTCCAGTCTGAACCACTCACCATATGTCTTCCCAGAAGTAATCATTTATATTAATTGTTTTCTTGCTTTTTTTGTTGTTTTATCACCCATATATGCATTCCTAATTAATAGAGCTTAAACTCATACAGGTAACTCCAGTTCAGTCCTATTCAATGCTGTATACTATTCCATAGTAGATATGTAGTACAAATTATATATTTGTAATATATAATTTTGAAAATTATACATTTGTAATATATAATTTCACAAATTACATATTTATAAAATATAATTGCTTCATTATACAATTAATTTCTCTGGTTTTGGAAATTTTGGCTATGTCTAGCTTTAGCTATTTCAAGAAATACTACATGGACTCTCTTGTATGTATTTTCTAAAGCATAGAAAAAAGAGATTCCCTTAAGCATATATTAGAGTATATATTCCTTTCCTTTAGATTATACCAAATCATTTTCTAAAATGGTTGCGACACAAGTACACTTCTACCATAAGTCTATGAGAGCTCCTGTTGTTCCAAATGCTTGCCAAGTCTTGGTTCACGGCATCTGTTTTTCTACTTTTTAACCAATCTGGTAGGTATGCAATATGATTGTAGTTTCCATTTTCGTCTTCCTTTTAAACACTATTTTGCATTTTTATTGACAATTTGCATTTCTTTTTTGTGAAATGCCTTCTTTTATATTAAATTGTTTATCTTTTTCATGGGAATTTAGGCGTTGTCTGTATTGTCTACTGTTATATGTGTTATAAACATTTGGGAATTGTCTATATGGTCTACAATTATATGTGTCAAAAATATCTTATCTCACTCAGTAGTTTATCTTTTCACTTACATTACAATATCTTGATAAATAGAAGTTCGTTTTTGGTGGGGGAGTGGGGGGGCGGTACATGGTCCCAGAATCGAACCCAGGTCTCTCAGATAGAAGGAGAACATTCTACCACTGACCCACCCGTGCACCCAAAAGTTCTTTGTTTTATTATTGCTTAATTTAGCAAACTGTTTTGCTCTTGTTTTTGTGTTTCATTTTTTTTTAAATGCTCCCTTATCTTTAGGCCATAAAGAAATTGCCCTCTACTGCCATCTAAAATGCTTTTCACATTCCATACAGAATTTACTTTTGTTTATAGTTTATATTTAAGATACAGATCAAACTTCATTCTTTTCCACCTGGATATCTAGTTATTAAAACACTATTTAAAAGCCCTTTCTGTCCCCCATTGATTTGCTGTGATCGGCCATATACTACTGTCATATATCAAATGCCCATATCATATGCATCATTTCGGGACTTTATTGTTTATTACAGTGGTTATACTTCTATCCTTTGCCTGTTTTATTTTTTACTGTTTAATAAAAGCAACAACAACAATCTTGAAACCTATTAAGTTAAGGGCTTCCACTTTATTCTTATTAAAGTGTATTTTGGCTGTCTTTGGTGATTTGTACTACCATAAATAAATAGATTCCTTTACAATATTAAGTCATCTACCGATGAACATGATATATCTATTTGTTCATTTGGGATTTCTTTAATTTTTTTTAATAAGAACTTTGATGAATTTATCACAAAGCTTTCTCACATATTTGTTAGATTTTTTTCTGCATTCTCTGCTTTTTTTCATTTTAAATTCCATCCATTTTAAAATTAAGCACTTGTAAGTGTTCAGAAAGACACATACTTTCTAAAGTTACCTTTTTTAATTCTCTGATTCATACGGTTTTTTTATAGATTTCATTTTTTATGTTGACAATCATATTACCTGCAAATAATGAGGTCTTTTTCCTTTCTAAGTGAGCACCATCCACCCTTCACTCATTTTACTGTACTGGCTTGGACATCTAAGTACATGCGGAATATAAATGAATGTGAATGGTACAAAGGTTCATGCATCTATAACTATTTCCCTTGTTTCTTATGTATTTGCTTTTGATGACTACTCTGTAAAAACATATTCTTATGCAAACATCCCCCATTTCTCTGATATTTAAACATACTGCAGCATTCCTGGAAGGACAGGTAGTTCTTTTGATAGTCAAGAGTTCAAATATTGTCAACAAATATTCTATGAACTGAAAGAATCTTGTTCAAAAAGCATCAAATAACAGGACAGTAGTTTCCATTTAATTCAACATAATTGGGACAGGCAACTACCACTTAATCAAAAAGTTAAAAGGGGAAATCATTCTAAAATATATATGTATATATATTTAAAGCTTTAAATATATGTGAGTGCAATCTTTATACAATATTTTGACCCATATCATAGGACTTTCCTTTGAATATAGGCTGGTTGATCAGAGTTCAATCATCTTAGTGCAGAAACCACACCCATAAGGCAGCACTGACATTTTCTTGTTTAGTCTATTACAAAATGTATTTTTTTAAAGCACTATAGTACTCTACATAGCAAACTCTTCTAGAATTTTCAACTTCTTTCCAATATTTTATTGCACCCCATTCAAAAGGTTTTATTTTTAGCAATTCATCTTTTCTAATGCATATTTTATTGTTTTGGACTACTATTTAATTAAATTACAAATTTGCACTAAAAGTATAATTTGTTTAAACAGGTTTGTGGATTAAACAATTAGTTCTTATTAAGTATACAATTGGAGGAAGAGGCATATGTGTGTCTTAGATAGTAACTCACTATTAGTGTGCAACATCACATGGGCATCTGTCAACATATGATATAGTAGGAATGAAGAATCATTGTTAATTCAGTGGCCCAGTTAAGTGGAATTAGATTAAGTAACTGTATCTGCCATAGGGAGTGATGGATAATTCAGTGAGTTGATTAGGTGGAGTTAGATCAATCAAGTTTAAATTGTACCTATCATTTTTACCCTTCTTTGGAGAGGCAGACATATTTTAAAATCTCTTATTCTCCTGATTTTTAGCTTTCTTAAAAAAAGGCAGATTATCTTAATTTTGAGTTACGGATATAATAATAATCTTCTGAAAACTGAATTTAAAACAATGTTAGCAAAAATGAGGAAAATGAGAAAAAATAATAATTTTTTCCTTATAGAATTGGTACCATTTGATTTAGGATGAGCATTCCTAAAAACTTATCCTGTCTTTAGCTGACCTTTAGCTTTAGACAGTTTACAGAACTCAGTGCAAAGGTTCAGGTTCCTTAATTAGAAGCTTTACACTTCCTTGGTTTGGGTCCAACAAACAACCCTGAGAAAGCACAACTTTAAGGACAGCTGTGAGCCACTGGTTCACTAAAAATAAATATACCAGAAAGCAAGTACCATTTGATTTTCTATAAACACCATCAAAGTCATTCTCATTGTCATCATCAGAACTAACATTTACTGAGCATATACTTTTGGGCACTGTTCTCTGTGCTTTATCTGGTAAAGCACTGAAAGGGGCAAATTATTATTCACATTTTCCTGGTGAGGCAAATTTCACTAAGTATAACTTGTGGAAAGGTTAACAGTTAATATGTGGGAGAATAGGACTAACAATGGGTCTGTCTAACTTTTTTCCATCCAGTGGAAATTTTTGCTGTCAGCATATTCTGTGTTGGTAAAAATTCTGGTTACAAGTTACAGAAATCAACTTGAGTCAACTTAACCAAAAAGGGGATTAAGTAAAAGGGTATAAGCTCATCTCCTGAAGTAGCCAGAATAACTAGTCAGACGTTGGGAAGGGACTAGTATGACCAAATGTAAAGTCATCAGGAATCCAATCTCTGCCTCTTATTCTCTTCTTTTTAACCTTTCTTTTGTTTCATTCTCATCCTCTCGCTCTCATCTCTCCCTCTCCCTCCCTCACTTTCTCTGTTGCTGTCTCTCCTAGAACCTCATGAGTTTAACAGCTATGATTTCACCT
>PVIY010013856.1:0-58065 GCA_004026745.1 Myrmecophaga tridactyla | reverse complement strand
ATTGTGCAACAGGACTGAATATAAAAACTCAGAAATGGACAGCACAATATTACCTAACTGTAATACAATTATGTTAAAACACTGAATGAAACTGCATATGAGAATGATAGAGGGAGGAGGGCTGGAGCATAAATGAAATCACAAAGAAAGATAGATGATAAAGATTGAGATGGTGTAATCTAGGAATGCCTAGAGTGTATAATGATAGTGACTAAATGTACAAATTTAAAAATGTTTTTGCATGAGGAAGAACAAAAGAATGTCATTACTGCAGTGTGCTGAAAATAGATGGTAATTAATATTTTAAAATTTCAACTAATGTGTGAGACTAAAGCAAAAATGTTTATTTTGTACAAATCTATACTTTGACTAGTGCATCTCCTAATATAACTTATGTAGCTAGTTGATTGAACACCTTAAGTACATGGAACTTTGTATAGGACATGAAATTTTGTTGGTTTGCCCAGGTGATGCCCTGATGAATCCCAGAGTGATTTGATCAGTGAGTGGAAAAGTACTTGCAAAGTCCCCTATGGGGAATGGTGAGAATGGGGGAAAACTCAACTTCCCCAAGTTGAATTCTTGATATTCTCACAAGCAGTGTGGACAACCAAAGCTGTAGGCTGAGCCCCCAGTCTTGGGGTTTGTTCATATGAAACTTAACCCCACAGGGGATAAGTCAAGCCTACTTAAAATTAAGCCTAAGAGTCACCCCCAAGAGAACCTCTTTTGTTGCTCAGATGTGGCCTCTCTCTCCAGCCAACACAGCAAGCAGACTCGCCACCCTCCCTCTGTCTACATGGGACATGACTCCGAGGGGTGTGGATCTTCCTGGCAGCATGGGACAGAAATCCCAGAATGAGCTGAGATTCAGCATCAAGGGATTGAGAAAAACTCTAGAATGAGCTGAGATCCAGCGTCAAGGGATTGAGAAAACATTCTCAACCAAAATGGGGAGGAGTGAAATGAGACAAAGTGTCAATGGCTGAGAGATTCCAAACAGAGTTGAGAGGTTATCCTGGAGGTTATTCTTATGCATTAAGTAGATATCACCTTGCTATCCAAGATGTAATGGAGAGGCTGCAGGGAACTGCTTGAAAATGTAGAGCTGTGTTCCAGTAGCCATGTTTCTTGATGATAATTGTATAATAATATAGCTTTCACAATGTGACTGTATGATTGTGAAAACCTTGTGTCTGATGCTCCTTTTATCTACCTTGTCAACAGATGAGAGGAACATATGGAATAAAAAATAAATAATAGGGGGAACAAATGTTAAAATAGATTTAGTTTGAAATGCTAGTGATCAATGAAAGGGATCAGTAAGGGGTATGGCCTGTAAAAATTTTTTTATCTGTTATATTTTTCTGTTGTCTTTTTATTTCTTTTACTGAATTGATGCTAATGTTCTGGGAAATGATCATGATGATGAATATGCAACTATGTGATGATATTGTGAATTGCTGAGTGTATGTGTTGGGAATGTTTGTGTTTCTTGTAATTTTTTTTAATTAATAAAAAATTTAAAAAAAACACATTTAAATACATTAAAAACAAAAATCACTAAACTCCATTGTCCATTGTAAGGGACAAAAACTCCCTGCCAATCTGTTGTAACTATTTTAAGTTTGCATGTATCTAAAAATATTCTCAAAGTAGATAAAGCAAAAACTGTTATGACAAAATAAGGAGAAATGGACAAAGCTATAATCATAATAGCAAGTAACCTACCTTTCAAATTATTAATAGGTAAATCAAACAAAATAATAGTGAAAATATAGATTTATTTGAACAACTTTACTACATTTGTCCTTTTATAAATATTTACAACCCCATACCTGACCATTCAGATTCTTCTCAAGTTGAGGTGGATATTTTTTTAAATGTCCTTTAGAATGGTCTTGGAACAAGTTAATAAATTCAACACACCAAATTCATACCATGACCACATGGTGATTAAGTTAGAAATGAACAACATATACAAAATTTTTTTAAAAAAACAAGCAATTGAGAACTCTAAAGCATATAAATAGCTTATGGGTAGAAAAATAATCATAATAGAAATTTTAAAATACTTTCAACTTTAATATTAATAAAAATATTTCAGATCAAATATGAAGTGAAGCCACACAGCAGTTTAAGGGACGTTTATGATTTTTCAATGTCTACAATAGAAAGAAATGAAGGATAAAAATAAATTAGTTATGGAGTTGGTATTTCAACAGAATAAACACAAAAAGAGTGAAAGAAGGAAGAAAATGATAAGAATAGAAATGAAAAAATTGAAAACAAAGTTAAATAGCTTTGATCAACAGAATAAACAATTGGTATTTTGTGAAAACTAATATAATAGGTAAACTTCCAGGGAGATTGATAATGAGAAAAGAAAAACAACAAAGACACAATATTAGGAAGCGTTCTAGTTTTCAAGCAGCCAGAATGTAATATACAAGAAATGGAGTGGCTTTTAAAAAGGGAAATTTATTAAGTTGCAAGTTTGTACATTCTAAGGCTGTGAAAATGTCCAAATTAAAGCAAGTCTATAGAAATGTCCAATATAAGGCATGCAGGGAAAGATAACTTGCTTCAAGAAAGCTAATGATGTTCAGCATTTCTCTCTCACTGGAAAGGCACATGACTAAAATATCAGCGTCTGCTAGCTTTCTCTCAGGCTTCATGAAGCTCCACTAGGGGCATTTTCTTTCTTCATTTCCAAAGGTCTCTGGCTGCATGAGTTCTAAAACTTTTTCCAAAATGGTTCCCTCTTAAAGGGGTCCAGTAAAAAACCCCACCTTCAATGGGCAGAGACACATCTCCATGGAAACCATCTAATCAGAGGTAACTATTCACAATTGGGTGGGTCACATCTCCATGGAAACAATAATAAAGCTCCCATCCAGCAATATTAAGTGACATTTAAAGAACTTGGCTTTTCTGGGGTACACAACAGATTCAAATTGGCACTTTCCATCCTTTGGACCCCTAAAAGATATGTTTTTACAAATGTAAAATGCATTCATTCCATAACAATATCAGAAAGGCTTAAACCATTTCAGTAACAATACAAATGTAATACAAAGTCAGAAACGGTACAGAATCTAATCAAAGTCAGCTACAGACATGGTCTGTCATAAGGCAAAATTTCTCTCTGCCTCTGGACATATAAAACTCAGAACAAGCTATTTGCTGCTAATATACAAAGCAGAGACAGTCACAGGACTCATATTCCCATTTCCATAGGGAGAAATTGGAAATAACACAGGCATCACCAGACCAAGCAGTTTCAAAAACCTGCAGGGCAAACTCCATTAGATTTCAAAGTCTGAGAGTCATTTATCTTTGGGGCTTTAGAAAGCCCCCTTTCCAAGAACCTATGCAGAAGCCTGGCTTTCTCTGAATGCAAGCTTGGGGAACAAGGGAAAGACCACCATTTTCTGGGCTCTACCCTCTCTAAGCATTGGAGCCACACATGGGCTCTCTGCCATTTCTAGACACACGCTCAACCCCTCCATGTGGTGGCAGCCAGGTTTTTCCCCAATCCTTGAGGAATGCACTCCACCCTCCCCAAGGTCTGAGGCGGCACAACTCTTTGGAGGTGGAAGGCCCACCTTCTTCCTTTGAGGAAAACTCACCCTCTCTGGGTGGGTCCACTTTCCTGGCCTGAGATTTCTTGACTTCAGATCTTACCCTTCATAGTTCTGTCTCTGAAGACACTTTACCTTCATTTTTTCCCTTTTCTGAAACTTTTAGTCCAGACTGGTAGCAGTTCCATTTATACAGATCCCACAACAATCTTGTAGGGTTTCTATGTAGTAGGCAAGTATCACACAGATGAAAGGAGATTCCACACATTCTTCCTGGATAATTTCATCTCCAGTCCTTGCTTTTTCTGAAATGGCTGACTGGTTTCATGTTTGGTTAAATCTTCATGTGTGGCACTATTCTCTGAGGTCTCTCTTTGTGGTAGCCTGAAATTTTCTAGACCATCAATTTCTGGTTTCTTTATACCCAAGAGTTCAGTTGTTAGCTTATCTCTTTCCTGCCACATTTCACCATAAGCTGAAAGGAGAAGCCAGGCCACACTTTCCACATTTAATTTGGGAATCTCTTATGATCAACATCCAAGTTCATGACTTGCAAAATCTGCCTTCCATCAAAAGCCAGCCGTCAGTTTTGATAAATTTTCTGCAACTTTAAACATGTGTCACTTTCTTCTAGTTTGCAATAATACATGCATCATTTTTGTTTAAAGTCATATCAGAAGTATCTTTGGAGTCCACAATTTTACCAACAGTCTCTTCAAAGCATTCTAGGCCTTCTATATGAAGCTTCTTACAACTCTTCCCCTTATCCATTTAAAAAGCTGTTCCAACATGTTTGGTATTTGCAAACCACAGCACTCCATTTCTCTAGTACCAAAATTCTGTTCTTGTTTGTAAGCTGCTGAAATGTGATATAACATAAATGGAATGGCTTTTAAAACAGGAAATTTATACAATTATACAAGCTTGCAACTTAATAAATTT
The DNA here is from genome assembly GCA_004026745.1 of Myrmecophaga tridactyla. Taxonomy (NCBI): domain Eukaryota; kingdom Metazoa; phylum Chordata; class Mammalia; order Pilosa; family Myrmecophagidae; genus Myrmecophaga; species Myrmecophaga tridactyla. The sequence goes on along the minus strand of PVIY010013856.1, from coordinate 53,539 downwards.
TCCAAGACCATGAAAATGTCCAAATTAAAGCAAACCTATAGAAATGTCCAATTTAAGACATCCAGGGAAAGATACCTTGCTTTAAGAAGGCTGATGACATTCAGGGTTTCTCTCTCAACTGGAGAGGAACATAGCAAACATGGCAAAGTCTGCTAGCTTTCTTTCCAGGGTTCTCATTTCATAAAGCTCTCTCTGGGGCATTTTCTTTCTTCATCTACAAAAGTCTCTGGCTGCATGGGTTCTAAAGCTTTTTCCAAAATGTTTCCCTCTTAAAGGGCTCCAGTAAGCAACCCTACCTTGAAGATGTAGAGACACATCTCCATGGAAATCATCTAATCAAAAGTTACCACCAACAATTGGGTAGGATCACATCTCCATGGAAACAATCAAAGAACTCCCACCCAGCAATATTGAATGATGATTAAAGAACTTGGCTTACCAGGGTACATAGCAGATTCAAACTGGCATAGGAACATAAAAAGGTAGCATGCGTGCTTATACTGCAGTGACTCTAAAGCCAAAATAAGCATTTCCAATTTCTTGGTGAAGGAATATTAAGTAGTTTGGATTAACTCATTTAGTATAGATGACAAAAAAGACTGAAAGGAGTAAAAAATCAAACTGTTAAACAGTGTTCCTGGCCTAATAAAATAATCATAGATTAACAGGCAGGAACTGGGAAGTTTCAGTCCTAAATTTGCATGTGCTAATACAGGAACTGTGGCTAAAAGTCTCAGCCCCTTCTGACCAATGACTTAGACCAAAGGAGCAGGGTCAGAGCCTGGGAGCTGTTTGGGGCTAAGAATATTAATATGACCATTCTCCATTCACCTTAGAGTACCACCAAGAGCTGCAGCAGGTTTTTCACAGTGAAAAACTGGGGAATTTGCCCATTTCAGGAGGCCTCAGTAAAGCAGATCAACTTGGTGGACACGAGGCATGAGGAATGTGGATCAGAATTCACCACTCATAATACCCTGCCCTGTAGTGGAACTCAGAATGTTCCATGCATGGTATCTCTTGAATAATTTGGATGAGTGTGAGGGTTTGAAGCTATATGTACTCCAGAAAGCCATGTTTACAAATTTAACACATTCTCGTGGATTTGGACCCATTGTAAATAAGACCTTTTGATGAGGCTTCTTCAGTTAAGGTATGGCCCACATCATTCAGGATGGATCTTAATCTTGTTACTACAGTCATTTATAAACAGAATGAATGTAGACAGAAAAAAACAACAACAACATGGAAACAGGTAGCTGAAATCAATGAAAAACAGAAGAGAAGAGAGAAACCAGCAGATGCTGCCATGTTTCTTGCCATGTGACAGAAGGAATTGCCAGTAGCTGGTCTGTGGGCATAAAGTATCACCTTGTTGATGCCTTGATTTGGACATTTCTCAACCTCAAACTGGAAGCCAATAAATTCTCATTGTTTCATCAAGCCATTTTTTTTTTTTTTTTTTTTGCATGGGCAGGAACCAGGAGAAAAGAAACCAAGTTTCCAGCATGGCAGGAGAGAACTCTGCCTGCTGAGCTACCATGGCCTGCCCAGCAAACTCATTTTAAGGTACCTGCTTTCAGGAGCCTAGGAAAGTAAAATAGCAACCTAGAAAAAGTTCCAGTCTTGGTCCTTGCAGAAGTAAATAAAAATGTTTTCTGAATAAAGCTGATGTTATCTAATATCTCAAATTATATGTAAAAGTAATTTAAAATGTATTTTCTGTGGCTGCTCGCTGATAAAAATGTAATTTTTGTATAGTAATCTTATTAAAACCATTTCTAAAATCTATTATCAGCCCTAAATTTTTTTTGTATATTATTTGGGATATTATAGGTATAAAACATTATTTTTGAAAATAGTAGTTGCATTTCTTCCTTTTTAATCTTTACTCATAATATTTACTTATTTTGCCTCACTAAATCTATTGAGGCCATCAGTGAAGGGTTGAATAGAAGTACTATTTTCTTTTTTATGATATTAAAAGGAATACACCCAGCAGCATGGCACTGGCACAATGAAAGACATGGACCAACGGAATCAAATCGAGAGTTCAAAAATCAACTCTGACATTTAGGGCAGCTGATTTTAGACAATGGTGCCAAGTCCACTCAACTAGGAAAGAATAGTCTCTTCAATAAATGGTGCTGGGAAAACTGGAAGTTCAATGCAAAAGAAAGAATGCAGACCCCTGCCTCACACCATATATAAAAATCAGCTCAAAATAGATCAAAGACCTAAATATAAGAACCAGTACTATAAAACTCCTAAAAGAAAATATGAGGAAGCTTCTTCAGGACCTTGTGTTTTTAGACTTTACACCAATGTACAAGCAACAAAAGAAAAAAGAACATAAATGGAACTTCATCAAAATTGAACCTTTTAACCTTTTGTGCATCAAAGGACTTCAACGTGAAAGTTGACACCTTACACAGTGGAAGAAATTGTTGGAACTCATATATCTTATAAGGATTTGATATCCAGAATATATAAAGAAAGCAAAAAAAAGGACAAGCAATCTAACTTACAAAGGGCAAAAGACATGCATAGACATTTCACCAAAGAAGATATACGCGTGGCCAAAAAGCACATATGAAGATGCCTAACATTATTAGCCATTAAGGAAATGCAAATCAAAATGACAATGAAATACCATTTACACCTATTGGAATAGCTACCGTTTTAAAAAATGGAAAATTACAGACATTGGAGAGGATGTGGAAATACAGGGATCCTCCTAAATTGCTGGGGGGTGGGGTGTAAAATGGTGCAGCCTCTGTGGAAGATGGTTTGGCAGTTTCTCAGAAAGTATAGAATTACCATATGACCTGATAATTCCACTTCTAGGTATATACCCCAAAGAATTGAAAGCAGGGACTTGAACACATATTCATAGCAACATTATTCACAATTGCCAAAAGATGGAAGCAATCTAAATGTCTATCAACAGATGAATGATAAATAAAATGTATATACATGCAATGGAATATTATAAAGCCATAAAAATGAATGGGGTTCTGATGCATGTGACAACAGGCTGTTTTTCTTTATTTCTTCTTACATCTCTAAAATTCTATATTTCTTCCTCTCTGAAAAATATCATTCAGTATTTACTTTCTTACAGGAAAGAAAGTAAATCTTTCTTTTGGGTTGAAAGTCCTCTGTTTTGCTTTATTTAAATATAGCTTTACGTTAACCTTAACTTTGGGGGGCGGTGCATGATCTGGGACTCGAACCTGGGTCTCCTGCATTAAATGCAAGCATTCTACCACTGAACCACTTACCTTAACTTTTAATAGACATTTTTTTCATGATATAGAATGCTTGTTTGACATTATTTTCTTTCAGGATTTTTGTTCTGTTGTTTGCTGACTTCCATTTTGTCATTTGAAAATTAGCTAACAGTGTATATGTTGTCTTTTATTTTTGGCTGCTTTTAAGATTGTCTTTTAAGATTGGTTTTCAGTGGTTTATCTACACTTGTATAGAATTTTTAAAAATTCTGATTGCTCTGCATAGGTGTTTCTTGATTTTTGTGGCTTGATATTATGTCAGTTTGAGAAAATTTTTTTTCTTTTTTTTTTTTTCACATGGGCAGACACAGGGAACCAAATCCTGGTTTCTGGCATAGCAGGCAAGAACTCTGCCACTGAGCCACCATTGCCCCAGTTTGAGAAAATTTTAAAACATATATATTGTTTCTGTCTCATTCCCTCTCATGCTTTGGGAATTCTATTTATACAATTGTTAGCTATTCTCTGCCCTATATCTCAGACCCTTACTCCCTTACTTTCTGTCTTTAAGTTTCCCTGTGTTTTATTTTTGATAGTTTATTGGACTAATCGTTCATTCATTTTCTATTCAGATGTTTCTAAATGCTACTAAATCCACCCCATCAATTTCTAAATTTTGATTCTTAAATATTTAAATATTTACATTTGATTTTTTTCTGCTTTCCAGTTCTCTGTCAAAGGTTTTAATTTTATGATTTATTTTCTGGACTATATGTTTTTTTATAGTTATTTCAGAGTAAAAAAAAATCTTTGGAGCTGTTCTTATTTTCTGTTGGTTTCCTTTGGTGTTTTCGGGCACATTGTCTTGTTTTTTCAAGTTCATTATTAGTTTTGATTGGATAAAAGCTGAAGAAATATTTTGAGGCTTAGGGTGATATTATATTCCTCCTAGGAAGAATTATTTATATATCTAACAGCACTTAGGGACACTGACTATCCCATGTCAACTTAATTCAATTTTAGGAACTAAAATGACTCAAAGCTTTCAGTGCCACTCGAGGGCCATTCTATTTCTGGATTGTAGGCCCTGGTCACAAATTTCTCAGCTGACTCCTGACACCTATTTCTGTCCCCTTTTTTCTATGTTAGCTGTGGTACGTCTGTTCCAGAAAGAGAAGCAGTTGCTCTTGAGCGCCATCGGTCCATGGTTTTGGGAGATGCTCCTGGCTGCATACCCTCTATTCCCTATTGCCTTCCTCGGATTACATGTGCTGCTCAAGAGTATCAATAAATTAATTTACTGCTTGTGTTGCCAATGCTGTTTTTTTGTGGCTTGGCACTAAAAACTCTGAGTGAAATATGTAAATTTAAATATCTGACAGGAAAAGTCTCTGGTTATGTCCATTCGTGTTTTCAAATTTTCCCATGATATCCTCACTTTGTCACTCACGTGAACTTTCAAGTCATTGGGTCCAATTTAAATCCAATTTGGGATTATGATTGAAATCGTTAATTTGTATAGGAGTGACATTTTTAGCGATATTAATTCTGCTCTCCAGAAACTGATCTCTCTCTTTAATCACTCTGGCCTCCTTACTGTTGAATGAAGTTTGGTGATTATCTTCATATTGCACCCTATATCTTTCTTTTCTTTCATTTACTCCTGATTTCTTGGTTTTGATGTTATTGAGCTAAGACCATTTTCATTTGCATTTCAAAGTGTTTATTGCTATTATAGAAAGTTTACTGACTTTTGCATATTTATTATGCATGTACATGCTTTATCAAAAATTCTGGATAATTCCAAATTATGATTGTTAGTTTATAGTTATGCATATTGAGTTTTCTAGGCCCACATTCACATTATATGTAGACTTCCCTTTTGCTTTTTTTATTTGGACAGAAATAGTTGAATATTTTGCAATTTTACATGTTGTTTCAGATTTTTTTAGAAAATATACATTCTCATATTTAGATAGACTTTTCTTCCAATTTTACTTCGAAAATATTAAGAATGGTAGCTGAGTTTTAGCAAATACCATATTGACGTATTTTTAGATAATAATATATGCTTTATTATTTAATTTGTTTGCAATAATAATTGAGTAAATTGTAATACATTTAAAAATAATAAAAAATTGTGTATCTAAGTTTTGAAACACCCTTAATTTCTAGAATATCCCACTTGATTTGGTATATTGATATACTGTTGAACTTTATTTGTTCAAATTATATTTAGAAGTTTGAAATTTATAGTTATAAATGAAATTATATACCTTTATGCTATTTTTAATATGACAAGTTAGAATATATATACGATTTTTTAATATATGTCAAGGAGCTGCCACAATTTTTGCATCTTCAAAGAATTTTAAAAACATAGCTAGTAGCAGTGCTTTAAGTTAAAGTTCAGTGGCAAAACTGCGTGTTGTGATTTTCTGATTTTGGTAGATTTTTAATAGCTTTTACAATTTCTGAAATAATTGGTTTGTCAGATTTCCTAACCCATCTTGGGTCAACTTTGCAAATTATATTTTATGATCAATTTTTGTATTTCCTCAAAATTTTCAAACTTATTGCCATCAAGTTGCACATAATATTCTTTTCTGATATGTCTTACATTTCCTGTGATTACATATTTGTTTGTTTTGTATAGTCTATTTATTATCAAAGTGCTAAAATTTTATATTATTTATTCTTTCACTAACAGTTCTATATCTTTTTCTACTTTCTCTGATAGTATCTTATTAACATCCTGATGTATTAGGGTTCTCTAGAGAAACAGAATCAACAGGGGACACTCACAAATACAAAATTTATAAAAGTGTCTCACATGACCGCGGGAACGCAGAGTCCAAAATCCGCAGGGCAGGCTGTGAAGCCGACGATTCCGATGTAGGGTCTGGACGAACTCCACAGGAGAGGCTCATTGGCCGAAACGGGAAGAGAGTCTGTCTCTTGTGAATCCTCCTTAAAAGGCTTCCAGTGATTAAATTAAGCATCACTCATTGCAGAAGACACTCCCCTTGACTGATTACAAATGGAATCAGCTGTGGATGCAGCTGACATAATCATGATCTAATACTATGAAATGTCCTCATAGCAACGGACAGGCCAGCCCTTGCCCAACCAGGCACACAGGTACCGCGACTTGGCCAAGTTGACACACGAACCGGACCATGGCACCTACTATCTTCTGTTTTGGTTTATTTTTACTTCCTGTTTCTCATGTTATACACTTAATTCATTTCCCATCTTTGTTTTTTAGTAATAAAATAATTTTGGGCTTTAACATTGCTCCATTCCTCTTGACTCAGCATTATCTCTTAACCATATTTTTTAAAATGGTTTATGTTTGAAGTTAATTTTGAACAATTTGCACTTCATTTCTGTTTTCACTTTGATTTAAGAATTATTTAAGCGGGGAAGCTGATGGTGTCTCCTTGGATCATACCAAAGCAACAGAAAATTCTTATTTAATCTTTGTTCTAGTAAGCCAACTGAAAAAGGTTTGCCAAGATGGAAACTCCCCCCCCCCCCCAGGGTTGACTCCTGGGTCTCAGTCTTCCCTGCAGTTTAGGGTTTGGGGGCAGGCTGGGGACTAACACGAGGGCAGACTTCTCTGACAGAGGCTGACAGTACACTCTACCCCTTGGCCGCTGGCGCGGACAGGCTCAGAAGCCTCCTTTGTTTTCCAACAGGCTCCCAGACAACAGGAAGCTTTTCTCTCTCCTTCCTCTAGAGAATTTAAGGCCTTAGGAACACTTTGATTTAATCCTGGACCCACCATAAGGTTTCTTTTATTCCTCGAATGGTTCTAGCATGGAGTTGGGAAGAAAAGGTGTCATGGAAATATATTCAGTTTACTGTCCTCAGAAATACAGATTTTTCTCCTGAACTCTTTTTGGAAACTGTGCTATTTTTGGAATCACACCTTCTATTGTTTAACTGAAATCCTTATTAAAGCTCTAACTTGGCCAACTGAAATTATTTCTCAACTAGAGTGTGTTCTGCTTATATCACCCTAATTCCAATCTATCTCCCTTATCCACAAAATCATCTTTTAAAATATACACCTAAACTTTCACTGTCACAACTTTTAATGGTTTCCATTGTTTATAAGATTGGGATGAAGTCTGAATTCCTCAGGATGGCATATAAGCCTCTTTCAAACTTGGCTTCAGCTGCTCATAGAAATATTTCCTGGAACTCCCCCACCTCACTTCCTCCTCCTAATACCTCTGTCTCAACCACTTTCTCAAGCTGGTACACTCCCTCACAGACCAAGTACTATCACCTATAAATAAATTGTGCTTCCTTTGGATCACTGTGTCAGATGTTACGTATTCATTTATTTAATGTCAGATTCTATTGTGACAACTGAACTTTCTTTTTTTTGTTTTGGTAATAAATTGTTTCTGTGTCTCTTTTTTAACTAGCTTGGGAGATCTTGATATCAGAAAACATACTTGATCTTTATACCTGAAAGAGTATGGAAGTTTAGATGCATAAGTATATTTTCAATGAATTAATCACAAATATTAATTTTATTATGTTATACAGACATCTTGTCTATTTTATGATTAATCCATTACTTCTTAAAGGTGGCAACGTTTTTCATTCATTTTGGCATGGTCAATTTGGGAGAATAAATGCCATAAATAATAGTATAAAATGGATGAATACCTAGTATTATTCAGCCAAATAAATCCTTCTAATTAAAACCAATTTGCAAGAACCCTATCATCAAAAATTATCAGAAGTGAAAATCAGTCATTTAATACATAAATTGCTCGAAAGTACATTTATGGCTGCCACAAAATCTAGCAAGCAGGCCCAGGAAGAAGGTCGACCGGCTCCTGGCCAATAAATTAGGCACTTACTTCCATATTGCTCCTGTTGGAAGAAAGATAATTGTGGGAGTCCAGCATCTGTGTCCTGGGGTTGCCAAGTACATCCACTGAGTGACCATTCTCTTGGCTTAAATAACAAAACATATTGAAAGGGATGCAAAAGTAGACGCACTTCTGCATTGCCAGCAAGCAAAGAGATGCAGGCTAAATATGTATCATACTGCAATATAAAAGCCAATTAGTTTTGTAATTGCAGTTTGCCAGTATAAAGGAAATATCGTGTTGGGGATCATGGAAATTTCACGCATCTCTGTAGCTTATTGCATTTTGTAGTAAAGGTGATGACAAAACAAGTTTTTGTTGTTAGTTTTGTAGTTAAGGAGTATTTGATGACTTTAGAAGATAATAACTTAAACATAATGGAGCAAGAGGAGCAAACCACTATGATTTCCTATAGTACAAGTGAACAAAATAAGAGGGCAAAGAATTGTGACTGTTAGAGAGGAGCTTAAAAAATTAGGAAAATGATGAGCTTGCGGCTCCTTGTAAACAAAATTGATGACCTTTATTTGGGAAAGAGAGGGGTGATTTTAGATAGAAGAATAATAGAATAATTACTTCCCATGGAATACCTAAGTACTCAGGATAAGGGGATGTACAGAACAGAAGGTAACAATTATTGCTATTTTTTCAGGGTGGAATTTGCTTTCATTTCTCTTATTTCAGTCTGGAATTATTAGGGCAAAAGAGTGGGAGGGAAAAGGGAGAATAAGAAGTATAATCATGCTCTCACCAAAAGAACAAATAAGCTATCTATATTTTGAAGAATTTTACTATATTATATTAAATTATATTATTAAATCATTATATTAAATTAATCATTGAATTATAGTAGAAATGAACTTGAGAAGTCATTTAAAGATTATTTTGTACATAATCTATTAAGAAAAAATTGTGAAACCAGGTACATTGGGAATATCTTGTTATTTTTTCAGAGGTTTTGGGAGATTAAACATCTGATCCCAAGCTTATTAAATGACTGTTCTGTCAGGTCATAGTTTCAAAAGTGTGGTTTTGACAGCACTAGCTTACAGGATGGTAATACACCCTATACAAAAAGGGCCCTTTGCCCAAATAAGATTATAAACTTTCTAAAGTAAGGCAAAGATAATTAGAGTTTTCATGAAATACTTTTCAGAACTTTTAATATGAACAAATTTCAAAGGAGTTATAGGAAATAAAATTCCTCAAATTTATTTGACCAGTGATTTTTTGTTTTTACTCTTCTTGAACAGTGCTTTTTAAAGAGCTTCTTCCAGGACTGATATTCCACAAAACTTTTAGGAATCTTAGTACTGACATGTGTTTGTGGTTCCATCTGACTGATACATTTTCAGTAATTTGATTTCATGATTTCTGTGGTTTTTTGAGTTGTTTTTTTTTTTTCCGAAAGGAAAGAAATGACTTTTTTAGAAAGGGCGATGAAGCTAAATTTTCATCATTTTTGGCTGGAGAGAGATGTTTAAGTAAAACGTATGAATTTTAAACAACCAAAGCTCTTCTGCTCATAAAGGAAAACAATACTTCGTATTTTCCAACATTCATTTTAAAGTTAGCAGGGAAAGAAATGTGAAGTCTTTTATGTGGGTTCAAAATATTTTACACCTATTGTCCAGTAATAGCAATAGACAATATTAAGTATCTGTGTATTTGTACCCATCCCACCTGTCATGCCTTAAATTTAATGTCCACCTACTTTCTTAGGTGCAGCCCCACCCCCACCACCATCTTTTTATCCTCCTGTAAATGCAACCATATCTCATTTGGATAATTTCACTGAGTGGATAAACTTAGTCAAGTTCATCACATTTCCTAAACCAAACCAAAAAACTTCCCTTGGGTCTACTTACCCTTTAGTGACTACATTGTCTACCTCCCATGCAGCCCAAGTTATGAAGTTTTTTTTTTCTCGTCTCTCTCCCTCAATTTCCTCAGCTCTACTCATCCCTCCATTACTCTTGTCAATTTTGCTCACCTGAACACCAAAGTACTTTTTCCTGATATTGCCGAAGATTTAAAGGTTGTTTTTCACTTGTTAAGTTGATTTCTCAGCAACATTTAATAATATTGAACACACCTTATTTCTTTAAATATTTTTTTCATCATTTTTTGATATAATATTCTCTTCCCTTATTTTCTCCAACTGGAATGGTCACACCTTCCCAGTTTCCTATGTACCATTTTCTTTGGCCATTTAGAAATCAAATTCCTCAAAACATAGTCACAGTAATTCTTTTCTCCCTCACCACGCAATCTAACTCACCGCTCATGATTTCAATATTCCCTCTCTCCCTAATTATTAGGAAATGGAATTGCAATTTAGAATCTAAGTTTCGATTCAAAAACACAGCGATAAATACAATGTCCCCTCAAGGAACGTGTAATCTAGTGAGGGAGACAGGTACGTATCCCTGTATTGTGGTAAACACCAATATGAAAAAAGTTATGGGAATGTACAGCAAGCAAAGGATTTGATTTTACTTGGTAGGTGAGAGAAAGGAATAGCAATAAAGAATCTCATGAGGATGGCGGTTGTGGGTGGTTGGCAGTGAAGTATTTCTAATCAAGGAGAACAGCATGAACAGAATCTCAAAGATACATAAATAAATAATATCTTTGGAAAAAAGCAAATAATTTCATGTAGCTAAAACACATTGTGGAGGTTGTGGGGGAAGAGAAGGTGAGGTGAGAGTAGTAGTCTGAGATTCTGTCAGGTAGAGTAATAAATGTGATGCTAAGGAAGTCGAGCTTTACTATTTAAGCAAAGAATAGCTTGTTGCATTCTTGAAAACAGAGATGAGTGGATGATCGAATTTTATAACAATGCAAACTACAGTATTACAGAGTATAGAGTAAGAGTGGAGAAAGTTGAAACCAGAGATAATTTGCTTTCTTTTTTTTCATAGAATATAATAAAATTCATAATGTGACATATTGAAGGCCTAAACCAGAGCACAGGCTGGGAGATATGGAGGGGATTGGAAACATCCTTAAGATAGAATTGACAGGACTTACTGATTAACTAAGGGAGAGAAAAGAGCCATGTATGTTCTATGGGGAAGACATCACACTGTGGTCAGGTATTTAATGGGGAGCAAGTTTTGGATATGTTGAGTTTGTATGCCCTCGTAACTGTCACACTACAAAGTCCAGTAGGTAGATGGAAGTTGCTAGAAATAACTGAATTTTAGGACTGATTATCTTATTAAAATTGTTAATCTTCTCAAGCCCATGGCTTTATATTTCCCCATCATAGTGTACTTCCTTGATTCTAAATCATGTTTCTCTTGTTAACAGTTCTGAACTGTTGTGCCTTACAATCTGCAGAGTCTTAAAATTGTCATTGTACGTAAAATATAAGCAATTACATCTTATATTTGAATAAATACTTCATAAACTTCCTTATTTATGTAAGAATGTACTTATGTATTTTTGTATTGACTCCCTTCTGTAGAATGTAAACTCCACAAGGGTGATATTTGATTTTCTTCTCCCATTTTGCTCAGTTCAGTATCCTCAGGGCCTAGAACAATACCTGGTATATAGTAGGAGCTCAATAAATACCTGTTGGATAATGAATGACTCAGTCTATTTGTTTTGCTTGAAACTAGAGAAGTGGGTAGTTCTGCTAAAGGATAGAAAATGCATAGAGAGAATGGAGTGAAACAAATGCAGATGAGTGTTGACATTGTTTAGGAATAGAGAAGCATGAAGAGCTTGTTTCTGTGGTGAAGATCTGTATGGGGTGGCCCATTTAAAGGACACTACACTTTAGGGAAGTAGCATGAAGAGCCAGGTGCACAGGCAAGGAGAGTGATACCCAACCTAAAGCTATAAGCATGTTCAAAACCTACCTGCACACACTCACATACACATACACACATAGAGACGTTTAATATGTGTGAGAACCAGGAGAATTCTACTCTACTCAGATAATTGTTAAGTCCTCTTTCAAGTAAAATGCATGTTTTACTTTGGGCTACTGCAGAAGATGTAATTAAAACAAGCAGTTATATGGGGGAACAGTTTTGCTCAAAAAAGGAAGAATATTCTAATAACTGGAGTTGATCATCACTGACAAGGGATGACTAAAAATGTGGAATGTTTAAGCAGAGGTTGAACAGTCACTTTCAAAAGCTTTTATATGATTCCCCTGTGCAGCCTCAACACTTGTTTCTCTACCATGAACTAGTTCATATAGAGTGGGAAATAGGAGAAAGACATCATAATATAGAGGTTGCATTGTTATTGGTTCACATATGCTTTTTGTCTGAGGATATTAATGGTTTCTGCCTGTTGTTAGTGCAAGGAATATTGACACAGTGACTGTGCTGGCCACAGAGGATACAGCACTGTGCTGACTTTGCTTTACCACTTGGTTTTCCCCTTAGCAACCTTTGGCCTCTTGCTCTGTCTTTGAGGACCTCAATGCACAGTTCTCTCTGATCTTTGTATGTTCTTGCCCTTGTCTCCATAACTCAGCAGCCTCAGGCTTTCTTAGGTTTTAAGTATTCTCAAATGTATTCCCACCTCCCCTCTCCCCCAATCCCACTGTCTTAGTTTCTCTGGCTGCTATAACGAAGTGCCAGAAACTAGTTGACTGGAAACAACAGAATTTTATTGTCTCATTTCTGGGGACTTAAAGTCTGAAATCTGTAGGGGAGAATCCTTTCAGGCCCCTTCCTAGCCTCTGGTGGTTTACTGGCCCTCCTTGGGCTTCTGTCTCTGCCTCAGTAATCATGAGGTGCTATTGTCTGTGTCTGCCACATTGTACCTATATGGCCTCTTCTTCCAAGGGCACTAGTCATATTAAGCTTGCCCTCTACTCCATAATGACCTGATTTTAACTTAACTAATTCCATTTGCCATGACCCTATTTTCAAATAAAGTCACAGGGCCAGAGGTGGGAACTCTAACATTTTGGGGGGACCACCCAATCCAACTCATAACAAATATTCTTGTGAGTGTTTTTGTAGATCATAACTCTTTTTTTCAGGAGCATAGGTATCCCATTATAGCCTTGTTAAGAGGCTGAGTTCCCTCAAACTCATAGGTGCCATGATCATAGAAGTGTAATTTTAACCACATTGAATGAACATCGGTCAATCCCTGGTTTGTGAAAGCAAGAAAATCAAGCATAACAGGTCTTAACTATTTTTAATCCATTTAAAATTTGAATGTTAATTTTGATATATATGCATAAATGAATTTCATTCTAATCAGGGCCATTTATAAATCAAATCTATCAGCTCCTTTTAAAAGCAAACTTTACTAAATTGGCTGGGTATATCCCTATGATTTTAGGCCATCAGACAGGTGTTAGTGCTTCTGGAAATGATATCAAATATTTGTGTTGCCCTATACAACATTGATAATATTTATGGTAATTCTGTGATGAAATTACATTTATAAGCTTCCTGGGAGAATAGTGTGGAAAGAGAAAGTACATGCTTAACTTTTGGCATCTGTTTGTTTGAAGAACTCCAATATTGGTCCATTTAAGTCCTTCCAATAATGTAGGTATGGGCAAATTCATCAGTGTGAAGGCTTGGCCTTCACCTGTAATATTACCATGATGAGAAAAGAAAAATGACTACAAACTAATTGAAAGTGAAATTTTCCAGATTAGCATTCAGATACAACTTTACTGGTACAACGTAACAGATTGTTCTGTGAGTCAGGAGCCAGCAGAATATTTCATCTGATGATCTCGAGGATGCTGACAGTCCACAGGACTAAATGACTTATCTATAAACAGGAAAAATTACCTGTATTTCTTCAAAGACATGCTTATTTTTTCTGTCTGAAACACTGGGGTGAATTTCTATCCTGCTATTTTAATGTACTGATTTCCTCTAATACTCCTTGGGCAGTGCTTTCCTACATTGTGTAAGCCCTGCCTGATGGGATATAAGTGTGTTGGTGAGCAGCAACACCAGAAACAAAACACCATAAAAAAGGCTGTTTGGTGGAAAGAACACAGGACTAGGGTTTGGAATCTGTTTCTAGCCCCACCGTTCCCCCTTGCCAACTCAATTCTTTCTCTTTGACTTTCTGGGCTTTGTTTGTTTGGTTGTAAGATGAGGCACAACGAGATTGGTGATACTTAAACTGGGATGGACTCAGAATCACTGGGGCCATTTTCAAACAGCAGCTATGTAGGTCCCCCTTGAACTTCAGGGTCAAAATACTAGTAGTAGGGCCGGGTCATATGCATATATATATATATTTTTTTCATGTGTATATTTTTAAAGCATCACTGATTCTGGTGATGTATACTCCAAATGAAGAATTCTAATTCTTCCCTATGGGCTTTTCTAACATTGCTGTTTTACGATTCTATAAAGTGCACATTAGCATTAGAATAGTAATTAAGCTATCAAGTGAACATAACAATTAACTTTAACAGATGCAACAGGAATTTTAAATCTGGTTGCATCTCTGTAATATAACACCCTTAAGATAGATATCAGTTACCCTAACAAGTATGTCATAGACCCCTCAGCCAGTTCAAGGATACATGAGTGGGTTAGAGTTTGGAAAGAGGACAAAATCTGTGGGAATCTCTTTAGAAAAAGGAGCCTTATAAGCAATAACCTGTTTCCTCAAGGGGAGAAGGAGCTAGCTGGCCTTATTCTCCTAGACAATAGGCTTCAGACACTGTGAACTGGTTCAAGGACAAGACATAGGCAGGTGATGGTGACAAGACCTAGCAAGCCAACATTGCTCCTTCACATCACCTGCATTGTAGAGTGTCCGGGTAAAGGAGGCACTGCCACAAGTGGAGGCACAGGTCTTTTAAGTCTGCTAAAAGAGCACTGTCTCAGGAATTAAGGGATTTTCAGCAGCAGGGTCCTGTGTGAAGAGCTTTCTAGAGAACCCGTGTCAGCCGGGGGAAGAGAAAGTCTAGCTCCTGGGTGAGAATTATATATGAGGACTCTAGTGATAAGAACCTCTGATGAAACCACAGGGCATCCATTTAATTTAAGAGATTAAATCGGCCACAGTGTACGAGTTCATTATTTAAGACAAGAAGGCATTTATTGATGTGTATATAATGAATGCTTTGATGGCACTTCCCATATCAGAGAGGTCTATGTACGACTGGAGAGTAACTCTGGAGACGGTTTTTAATTTTTGTGATGTGTCCAAAAGTTGGCCAGGAGATTCTGCAAAACTTAAACATATGCGTCAGAGCCTCATCTTAGGGTAATAACTTTCTAAGCCAGGTCTTATAACAGTCTAATACGAATCAATTACATTTGAGAAACAAATGCACAAACCCAATCAGGGCTCCATGTATATTGAGTGCTAACCAATGGGCCCAGTATTGTTAAGGAACTTGAGATACATCAATGAACACTGAACACAATGAATGAAACTCTGAACTCATGGAACTTATGTTCTAATAAAAAGAAAATAACTAAGAAAGATACTATTAAAATTAATCATTTTTGTTCCCAGTAAAACTTTCCTATGTCTCACCAGCTTTTGGGTACAAAAAAGGTCATCTTATCTGTAAAATCTTAAAATTTCACAGATGCAAAATCTGTAACTCAGAGCTTTAACACTCTTTTTCTTTTATAGGTTTCATGCATTATTTATCTCTCAAAGTCCCTGGTGCTGCCTTTCAGAATTTCAAGGACAGAAGATCATGTTTTTCCAAAGCAAAACAATACTTATAGGGGCTAAAATCAATTTAAATAACAGTACATTTATATTTTAATTTTAAAATGCATACCACAAACTTAATTTCCTGAATAGAGGAAAGAAAATGATGATGAGGATAGCCATGGTAGATGAATCCAAAGCCAGAAATAAGCTCATCCTACTGTGAATCCTGGATATCCTAGCAGAAATTAAATGAGAATCCCATCTCATGTCCATATATTCAGCGTGGGAAAGATTGGTTTGTCCAAATACATCAGGTGAAATGTATTTTAGGGTCATTTTAAGGATGGTTCATTTTTTTTTTAAGCTTTTCACTGCTTTGGAATTAGGTAAATTTAAATATTGCAACAGAAAGGAACTGGAATTTTTTCATCACCCCCTTTCCTGTGCTAGAAATGATTAAGGAGCAAGCCTGCTGAAATGGAAAATAGCCAGTGCATTTCTAGCCAGATCAGTGGGAAGCAGTAGCAGCTGGTGAGCAGACTGCATTCAGAGGCCCAGCTGGGCTCCGGGAGATGCGGAAAAAGGTTTCTGAAAGATGGCGGTGACATGCCTCCTGGAGGCCTTTAAAATCAGATGGACACCCCCTGTTTGAATAGGGAAGACTGTTCTCCTGCCTAATGAGTAGAAGATAGCAGCAAGGCCTTCCTGCCAGTCATTGAAATTTGTTGAGAATCTGCTGTGTGTTGGCTGCTGAAGGCACAAATGGCTAGAGAGAATAAGACTCTTACTCCCATGGGTCTTTGAGTGTTTATAATTCTCTGAAACCCAACACTCAATAAATTAACTGGTCTTTGGTGCCAAGGATATTCCTCGGTTAGACACTGCTCTTATTTTTAGTAGGTAGTGGAGTGCTGAGTATAGCTTCTGGACTTGTGCTTTCTTCTTTGGGACTCCTAAGTCAAATTTCTGAAGTAATGATGCTTGCTAACAGAAGAGGAACTCCTAAAGAAAACCATTTTGATGTTGATCTCAGCTAAGGGTGCGGGGGAAGTTTTACTCCATTAAGTTACAGATTTTAAACTGTTATAAATCTTCCTATTGAAAGAATTTGCCTAGGGCTGTGCATATCTTTTTTCCTGGACTCAAAGAGATTTGCTATACAATGTTAAATGAACCTCTCAGGGAACAAAGGAAACAGCAAATATCTTTCCAATATATAAAATGCAATCTTAGAATGGCCCCCTGCTCAAGTCAAGGATATAAGAATTATATCTAAGAAGCAATGAAAACTGGAACCAGGGTGAAGAGCTGGAGAGTATAGTCATTACTCTTATTTATATTTTATTTGGGGTGGAGGAGAATTATCAGATAATCTCGACCTCGCACTCTCTCATTAGGGTTCAAGAACACCTGATCATTAATAGCACCAACTACAAGTTACATTAAAAACTGTAATTTTTATTACAGTTAACTGCGGACTTTTCTCTATAGGGAAAGGGGTTCCATTTCAATCACTAATACTGTTTCTGGAAATAATGTCATCAGCAGGATTCCCTTATTAGCAAACAGAAGGGACAGGTTCCACCATCTAGGTCTATTGCAGCCTGAATTTGTGTCTCTGTTGCCTGTATGAATAGTTGTACAAAGCCAAAGATCAGAGCAACATCTCCTCTACTTACAAACTGCCAGTCCCCCACTGGGCTACCTTCTTCAGCTATGGCCAGATCTCAACTACACTAAGAACCTCACTCCTGAGAGAGCACCCCTTCAGCCTGTTTTAAAGAATGCTAGAGTGGAGACCCAGGACTCAGACCCACCTCCACCCCCCATCCATACTGAGAATAAGTCACTGTACTTAGCCACCTACAATAACTGGGACAAAAGTAAAGGTCATCAGATCTCCTGGAGGTGAGAGGTGGGGGCAAAATGTACAGATGATATCATAAACAAAGCATTAAAACTCCCCTTCCTTGATCACTGTTGCTAGTAAACCTCTAAACCCCAGTGTGATGACACCCTGCTGAATTTCTGTTCTTATACCCTTGTACTAAAACTTTATAAGCCCTTGCATACCCCCACCCCCTTTGCTGAGCATTAACGTCCATTTTCTGACTGGCCGCTATTGGGAAGAATCTTCTGTTTATAAGTCCCAATAAAATTCTTGTCTAACTCACACGCTTGATATGTTCTCTGCTCTTAGTGCTGCGAAAACTGAGCTCTTCGAGAGCTGGGTTGGAACAGTTGGCTAGCCAGCCAGAAGACCAAAGAGGCTCTGGCCATAGCAGTCATGAGTCTTGGGAAAGGGGAATCTGTAAAGGAAACCCCAAATTGGCCTCTATTGTCCATATGGAGATGATGGTTGCTCTCCTAGACAAATGGGGACTGTCGCAAGAGTATGGGACACCCTGAAAATGCCAACAGTTTTGCAACAGATAGCAGGACATCTATCTGTGAGGGAAGTCCTAAATTGTCCTTTATTGTCCACATGGGGAGGCATGACTGCCCTCCTAGATGAATAGGGGTCACCATGAGAGTATGGTATGCCCAGAAATCTCCACTTAGCAAAACAACTAAATTTGAGTAGAAAGAAAGAAGACCACCAAATAACAGCAACCACAGCATGGCCCCGTTTAGCATCCCCTTTTGGGGATGGCTACCAAGCAGAACAAACAGTGATAGCTATAGCATGCTGTTTAGAGGAGGATAAAGTAACACCACCTTTGTATGCAGTGGTTCCAAAGGTTGCTTCTTTACTACAAGCAATTAGCACTCAATTACATCATTATCACTTTGTTTTAAATCTAACTAATGCTTTCTTCAGTTTTCCCTAAATACAGCCAATCAACCTCTTTTCACCTCCACCTGTGAAGGAGAATTTAGGATTTTCACTGTGCTCCCACAAGGCTGTTTACATAGCCTGACCACAGTCTTATGGCAAAGGATTTCACTAAGTGGAAGAGTCCCACAAGTATAACTCTGGTTAACTATACTGATGATGTTATGTTAATCAGTAACTCTTTTTCAGAACTAAAGGAAGCCTCAGGTTTATTGTTATCTCACCTTGAGAGTCTAGAATGGGCAATTAATCCCAATAAATTGCTGTGTGGTTGGTTAAGATGAAAAAAAAAAACATTACTTCTGCAGTATTTGATAAAGTAAAATGTTTTCCTGTGCTGCATATGCTAAGACAACAAATTACTTTCTTGGGATTGCTGGGGTATTGGAAACCCTTTGTTCCTCAGCCCACATGTTAAAATTTTTCTATATGCTAATTAGAAAAGGTCTTACTTGGAAATGGGAGGACCACCAGCAGGCAGCTTTTGAAAAGGCAAAACAAGCCATAGCACAGGTACAAGCACTGTGAGGTGTAGATCCAGACTTGTCCTGTGAATATGATGTAGCCAGCCCTGATATTGGCTTTGGGTTGGGTCTGTGGAGGAGGCAACATTCTAAATGAATGTCCATTGGTTTGGGGTCATAATTATGGAAAGGAGCAGAAATGAGATACAGACCCCTGCAAAAGTGATTGTGTGCTGCATATAATGCATTATTGCAAGTAGAGGGACTGATGCAAAGATGCCCAGTCATCTCAAAAATAGCCATCCTTATTTAAGTGTGGATGACCAATATGGCTTCTAAGCCACACCCTGGCAGTGCCCAACTGACCAAATGGAACTCCTGCTTACTACAGTGCAGCATTTTCAATACCAGCCCTCCAAGTGCAGAAATCCATGAGCTTCTCAGACCAGTGTCTGATATAGAAGATTCAATAGTTAAAGTCATTACACCTGAAATAGCTGTTAAAGTGTCTACCATAGAAGGTACAGTTACATTCCCAAGTCCGCTTGGTACACTGATGTACCCACTAGCGGGCAGCCTCCCACAGACAGCAGTGACAGTACACCCAATTCTGACACTATATGGTGGGAGACTAGCACTATGCAAAGCAGTCAATGGGCTGAGTTAAGCTCAGTATTACAGTAATAGTGCATGAGCCATGAAATGCACTATCTGTACTGACAGCTGGGCTGTTTTCAAAAGCCCTAAGACCTGGGTGGCAACCTGGAAGCAGGAACAATGGACAGCCATAGGTTGCACCCTCTGCAGTTAAGAATTGTGCAAAGACATCTGGGATGCCTGCTATCAATGAAAGGTAACTGTCTTTTATGTCCCCACTCACACTCCCAACCTGTTACCTACTAATGTGGAAGTAAATGCACTTGCATGGGTTCAGGGCAGCACAGCTGAAACTAGGGAAATAGTGAAATTGTTTCATCAGAAAAGTGGAAACCAAGTATATAAAACCTTGTGGCATCTGGCCTAGCAGTTTCAGCTGCCAATCACATGCCAGCAGCTAGTGGTCATCACTAGAGACTGCTCTCTGTGCTCCCTGCATCAACCCGTAGGCTACCATACTAGATGAAACACATTGACCATCACAAATTCCAGTGACCCAGTGCAAGGGGATTACATCAGTCCCTTTCCACTCTTGGAGAGGGCATGTATGCTTTTACTGCTGTGGACATGGCTACAGGACAGTTGTTAGCTTTGCTGGTGGAGAAGGCTAACCAATGGGCCACCATCCAGTGTTTGGAGAAAGTGAGTGCTCTATATGGACTGCCTACATGAATAGACAGTGAGTGAGTAGGGGTCCCCTTTCACTGGCAGATACTTCTATCCTGTCCCATGGATCAAGACATCATGTGGACATTCCATCTGCCTTACAATCCCAGAGGTGCAGGTTCTAATAAAAAAATGAATGTTTTTTTAAAAGAACAACTGAAAAATGATAAGTCCTTGCAACAGTGGACTAAGAAGCTGTATCAGGCCTTAACTTGCTTGAATGCTCTGCTGGGGGTTGCAGCCAAAGCTCCTACTGAAATGCTAACAGCAGGACCAATGCAGGCTCTGAGAATACAAATTAAAGGGCCAGCTGCTTTACAGCTTACAGAAGGAATGATAATAATTTGTTATTGCTCATGCCTCAGCTCATATGAACAAGGGAAAAGGAGGTCATTTAGCCTTTTTGCTGGCCTATATAGCCACACTTGTTGGGAATCTTAAGCCCTTGTGGAATAGGAGTCCCCCCAAATATTATAATCTGACAAAAAAAATGCCTGTTAAAATTTTTCTCACCAATTAGGGCTTCCTGTTCCTATAGGAAACTTCTGCATGCCAGTGCAGACCTTCCTCATGCCCAGATTAGCACTTGATGTTATGGTTGAGGATTCTCAAGGTTAAGAGGGGGAGAATATCTGATACTTAAAACCTCCCCATAATGTTCCTCTGCCTGGTACCTTGTAGTGAACCAATGAAATGCTAGCATGTACATTGTTAAATCAACAGGAATCACCCCTTAATGTTCCCAATAAACATCTTTTCATCCATAGTGCCCTAGCAAACACCTTCTTACCGCAGGTAGTGATAACTCATGCCCACGATAGAACCCAATGCTGGATCTGCATGGACTTGCCATCTCCAGGCACTATTGACCTTCCATAAACTGTGACCACCTGCAAATTGGCCTGTTTGGAATACCCTGAAGGCTTGGCAGAATTCAACATATTGAAAGATCTGGAAAATAATCTTAAACCCCATTTCTAATATGTTTATTAGAAACCATTCCCTTTCTTGGCCAAGGTGGCATCTTTTTGTGGTATTATCTCTGTGTGGGGAACTCCTAGTGCTCCGTTGTCTCTTATACTGTGGTGGAATATGAATGTGATGCCTGTCCTATGGGCAATATAGTCTGCTGTGTGGGTATGGATTGTGGAGACTCAGGATCCATTCTCCACCCCTCCACCTTACTGAGAATAAGTTACTGAATGCAGCTGCCTAAAACGACCGGGACAGAAGTTAAAGCTCATTATATTTCCTCAGGGTGGGAGGGAGGGGCAATGTACAGATGGTACTATAAATAAAGCATTAAAACTCCCCTTCCTTGACCACTATTGATAACAAATCTCCAACCCTCTGTGTCATGAGACCCTGCTAAAACTCTGTTCTCACACCCTGTACTAAACCCCTATATGCCCTTGTACTCCCCCACTTCCTTTGCTGAGCATTAACTTCCATTTCTTGACTGGCTGCCATCAGGAGGAATCTTCTCCTGTTTGTACATCCCAATAAAATTCTTGTCTAATTTCAAAGCCTGGCTTGTTCTCTGGTCTTCATGCTGTGTCAACCTGAGCTCTTCAAGAGCTGGGCTGGAACTGCTACACAGGATTATGGTGATCACGAAGCCTCTTCATTTTAAAGTTGAAGTCAAAGTTTCAGGGATGTAACATGAGTGGTCCAAGATTACAGCTGGGGTCAGAACATAGGACTCCTGACCTCTGTTTTACTGGCCATTTGTTTTTCTGCCACCATCAACCCAGAGGTAAAAGGCAAAAATGTTTTGTGGCCTGCCCTAGTTAAAATCAAAAAAGCTGTTTCATCATATCTTTTTCTCCATGGCTTCCATAGGAGCCCAGTAACTTCTCCCCCAGTTTTCTTCCTGCCGTCTAATTGCTATCTGAGAAAGAGGCCAGACTTATAACTGAGTAGTTAGGATTTAAGGGAAGATTATGCTTGCTGAATCATTATATAGATATTTCTTTCAGCTTTCTGGTATTTTGGAGTAGACAGAGGGAATTACCTGAAATCTTTGAACTGTAATCCAACTGCCTTGATCTCTGATAATGATTGTATTCCCTTAATCTTGTGCCCTTGTGATTGTAAAAGCCTGGTGACTGACCCTTACTTGCACCTATTTTATCCGGTTTTTTGTTTTGTCTTGTTTTGTTTTTAACTTTAGAGTCTTAAGATCACCAAAGAGACCCTAATGTTTACTAGTGAAAGGCCTTGAGTAAACCCAGAACTAATCCACCTCAACTCCAAAGTTATCTTCATAACTAAAAGGCAAACTTACCAGGAACAAGGTGGGAACAAAGGAACTTAGGCAAAGCTTTATTTCAAGAAGAAACAAAGCTACATGGACAATGTTTCAAGAGAGAAATGACTTCCCCAAATGGCAGGGGATAGGATTTTTATGGTTTTGGGGTATGGAGTTGGGGGCAGGGGTTAGGTAGTTTTTCATTGGTTGGTTTTTAGAAGCAAGGAACTAAGTTGAGAGTTGGCAGCTTTCCATTGGTGACATTTAAAATTTAAACGCTGTCTTAATTATGCAGGGTTGTAACAGTTGGAGGATGGATACTGAGTAAGGGTTTATCATGTGAGTGCAAGAGGGTGGAGGCTGAGTAATGGGAGTTTATTGTAAGAATGCGGGGCTGGGTCCTGTCCTCCAGGCCTAACATTCTGGTCTCTTTGGTGATAGAAGGGAATAGGAATGATGATCAGTTTTCTGAAATTGCTTCCCACTGAAATGGGGTGTAGTTACCCTAAGGGGAAAAAATTGCAGGGTGACCAGAGGTGCCATGGGACAGGAGAAAAAGCTGTTTGTGCTCCTTGTCATGTTGAGAGACATCATTCATATATTCTTGAGTTATCGACTGGACAACTTGGTGTATGAACTGGGAGAGGAGCTGTGAGCATCAGGGTTGTTGAAGGTCCCGAGGGGATAAAATATAAATTCGGGTGGGTAGTAAAGTTGAATGCTTGGGTTCCCTCATACACTGCATTTACACATAGAGGAGAGTAGTGAGGGTCAGGGACGTTAAAGATTAGCTTTGTTTGAGATTGTGAAAAAGAAAAGTGAAAAGGCTTTTGGGGTTTTTGTTTTTTTTTGTTTTGTTTTTGATTTGATTAAGTTTTATACTTGTCCCAATTGGGTTCCCAGACTAAATGGTTCAGTTCATTTATAAGAGTTGTTAAAGCACAGTGTCTTCACTATAATGTTTACTAATTATGTGCATAGGGAGGGTTTTGTTAATGCCTGAATCATTTCATATAAGGGTTGAGTTGAGATGTTTTCTTGGTATATGTTGACTTGGATGCCACTGTAAAGTGGTTGTATTAAAGGATAAAATATGATTGCCTGATGTAGGTGGTATTTGTCCTAATTCACCTGCATAGCATCATGAAGAGAGGTGTTTAAAGCATTAGAAGGGTCCATTAAGACTATAATTAGGCCAATAGAGTCTGAGTGTTCTATAGGTTGAGAGTTGTCTTTTTTGTTTATGGTTTGATGAAGAACAGATATATCTTCATTTTCTGGTACATCTGAGGGGAGTTTTGTAACCCATCAACCACTGAAGCCAGTATATTGTGGACGGACTCATAAGAAAGTTTCAGGGCTTAAAGGAAAGTCAAGCAGGTCTAGGGTATCAGTGTGGGTGGATTTGGGGCATATCCAGCAATTGGATTAATTGACAGTGGTTGTTATTGTCTGGATGGTTCCTGTAAGAGGATGGTAAAGAGTTTTTTGGGGCACTCAACATGAGGAAGAATTTGCAGAAATAACAGAGATGTCAGGTTAAATTAATTGTGCAAGGTATGAATGGTGAGCAAGGCTTGGAGTATAAGTTTGTCAGCGTCTTGTGTAAGGTTGACTGCCACTGCAAGAGTTCGTAAGCATGCAGACCAGCTTTTGGCAACTGCCTGGAGAGATATGCTATAGGTTAAGGAAAAGTGTTGTTTGTTTGGGTGAGTAATCCTAGGGTGATGTTATGAGACTCTGTGACACAGAGGGCAAAGGGGAGATTGAAGTTTGGGAGAGAGAAAGAGCAGAGGCTGACATAAGAGCTTTTTGTAAAGCCTAAAGGGTTTGTGGATGGGGTAGATGGGTTGAGAGGTTCTGCCAGGTCTCCCTTTGCGGCTTGGTGTAGGGGATGAGGGAGGAGTGCAAAACTGTGGATCCAGATACAGGAAAAGCCAGCAAGGCCTAAGAAAGAAAGGATTTCTTGCTTAATGGTTGGGCAGGGCATGGCAGCAATAAGGGTTTTGCACTGCTTTGTGATTGCATGGGTAGTGGGGGTTAGTGTAAGGCCTAGGTAAGTGATCTGTGACAGAATTAGGTGAGATTTTGACTGAGAAATGAGGTATCCTTTTTGTGCTAGGAAGTTTAGGAGGGAGGTTGTTGTGTTAACACACTCCAACCTAGAGGGGCTACAGATTAGGAGGTCAGCTACATATTGTAGGATGGTACAGCTATTGTTTTTTAATCATATGAGATTTGGGGTTAGAGCTGGCCCAAAGAGGTGGGAGGAGTTTCACAATCCTTGGGGGAAGATTGTCTGGGTATATTGAGAGGAATGATTAGTGTCAGGGTCTGTCCAAGCCAAGGCAAAAAGTTTCTGGGACTCAGGGTGTAATGGAATTGTGAAGAAGTCACTTTTGAAATCTAGGACTGAACAATAGGTTGTGCAAGCTGGAATTTTGGATAAGAGGGTATAGGGGTTGGGGACCACCAGATGAAGGGGAATTATAGCTTTATTGATGGCATAGAGATCCGTGAACTAGTCAGTATGAGCCATTAGATTTCTTTACAGGAAGAATAGAGGTATTGCATAGAAAATGGGTCGATTGGAGGAGGTCCCTTGAGAGGAGCTTAGAAAGTTGGTTTTAAGCCTCATATGTGTGCTGGGGAAATAGGATATTGAAGGGGAAGAAGATTCTGCTTTTAATTTGGTTAGAGTGAGGGTGTGATGGTGCGCTACAGTAGGGTTGCCAGTATTCCATTCTATGGGGTTTACTGCTGGAAGGAGTGAGGATAGACTACTTGTTTGGGGAGGATCCAGGGCTATGAGAGTTAGGAGGATGAAGAGAATGGCTGGCAGCTGGGTGGGTGATGGGAGTATGTTGACAGTGCCATGTAGGGTGGTGACGACTCTGCCAAAAGTCGGTGTGTAGGTCACTGTGATATGACTAAAAAGGGTTGTGTGAAGAGAGGTGGCCCTCAAATTGGCAGATTAGTGATGGTGTGCACCCAGGTGTGAAGGGGGTTCCTTCTACAGCCACGACCTGAATGGCTGATATATTAGTCTGGCCAGAATAAGCATTGAGTTGAATATGTGGCCCCCATGTCCAAAAGGAAGGCAACAGACTTACCTTTGATGAAAAGACTTACCTGAGACTCTTGGTTATTGACGGTGGTGGGGCCATTGAAGATCTCAGGCCCTGTCAATCCCCAGTGAGGATGCTCTTGAGGTCAGCTGCAGTTGCATCTTGGGAGGAGGTTTGCAAACCTGGAGGGGTTTGGGGACAGTTCATTTTCCAGTGATCTGCTTGACCGCATAGAGGGTAAGGCCTGCTGGGTGGTTTGGGATTGAGACATTGCTTTGCCCAATGTCTCCTAGAGTTGTATCTGACGCAGGAGCCAGGGAAGAGATGGGTGGCCTGTCTAGCTAAGTTTTTTGGTTGCTGGTGGCCTGAAAGGGCCATAGCTATCATTTGAAGGTTAGCTTTCGTTTCTTCTTTTATAGTTTCCACTCAGTTTTTAAAAGTCTTAAAGGCAGAAGCCATCAGATCCTTTTGTGGGGTGAGGGGATGCTCTTCAAATGGTTTAAGTTTGTGTCTTATATCTGAGGTGACCTGGGAAATGAAAGAGGAATTTAGCCAAAGTTGCCCTCAGGGCTTTCTGGGGTAAGATGTGTGTTTGTAAACAGAGCTTCAGTAAGCCTGGCCATAAATGGGCTGGTTTTTATTGGGTCCCTGAAAGACTTCTTTAAATTTATCAAAATTAATCATATTTAGGGGGGCAAGGATGCAGGTATGGAAGTGATTGGGTTTTTGCATGTTATTGTCAATTGGGATCTATTCATGGTACTACTTGTTCCCCAGGGCATTTGGCATTGTTTATGGCATATAAAGTGTCTGTATGTTGTCATGCCACCTACCAAACTCTTCCCCTTTCCTCTGGAAGTAAAGTGGAGGTGAGAATCATGTGACGGTCTTGCCAGATAAGATTATAAGATTGTAAAAGGAATGTAAATTCTTTAATATATTGAGTGGGGTTGGTGTAAAACTGACCCAGCTTTTTCTCTATTTGGTACATGTATCCTAAAGAAAATGGGACACGTACGTGGACTATGTCTTCAGAACTGGCTACTTTACACAGTGGCAGGAGGGGTTGGGGAGGTGAATGATGGTGACTGCACAGGAGAGCTTTCAGAGGGAGTCAGAAAGGGTGGAGGTTGAGAGCAGGTTTCAAAGGGAGTTGGAGGGGGATGAGTCAGAGTCTGGAACCAGAAAATGTTGGTTATCCCATCGAGTTAAATGTCTGTTGGAAGGAAGGGCTTGATTGGTGGCGTCGAAATCACCAGATTGATTAGGATAAGGGGAAGGACGTTGTTCTGATGGGGCTGAGGGGGGCGTTTTGGATGTAAGAGAAGAGTTTGTTAAGAGGAACAGGACTGGCAAAGAGAGGGATGGTCATGTAGGTAAAAGAAAGCTTGAATGTAGGGAATCACAGACCACTTGCCGCAGCATTGTATGACGTTCTCTAAGTCTCAGAGAACTTGAAAATCGAAAGTGCCATTTTCTGACCATTGACTTTCATTACTCAATTCGCATTAGACCACACAGAGGTCAAACAGAAAATGAGCTTTTTGGGTCTATTGTCTCTCTGTTACAGAGTTTTAAGGTTATGGAGAAGACAACCTAATGGTGTGCTTTTGGGGGGGTGGGGTGGGAAATATTGAGTTCCCCATTTTAGGTGACATGGGTGAAACTAAGGAATTTTAAGGTGGACTGCTCTTGGAACCGGATATCTCCAGAGCCAAGGGGTTTTTCCCACAAAAATGTGGGCATTCTGCCTGCTATGGTTCTTGGGGACAGTGAGGACCTGGACAATAGAGAAGGGAGACAGAGAGAGAGAGAGAGAGAGAGAGAGAGAGAGAGAGAGAGAGCAGGATCCTCCAGCTGAAGAATCCTTAATTCACCCCACTGTGATTTGTGTCCAGTATTGGATGGGTGTTTGGCAGTGGCAGGGTGGAGCTGGTGGGGGGTGGTGTGGGCTATGCCAATGTGATAGGTTGAGCAGAAAATGCAGAGAGAGTGAGGCCAGAAGGAAGGGAAAGAAGGCCTGACCTTATGGAACTTCACCCTATTTTTCTGGTACATTGTAAGAAATTGTCAAGGTCTTGCAGTACTTTGTAAATAAAGGTTCTGTTTTCTGGCCATTGTGCATTATTGTCTAGCTTATACTGTAGCCAGGCAGTATTATAATGGAATATGAGATGTTTAGGTCAAATTTGATCTTGGTAACCTAAGATTTTGTATTGTTTAAGTAGACACTCTAAGCGTGTGACCATTGAGGGAAGGGAATGCCCTGTGCCCATGTCACCAATGTAAGAGAAGAAAAAGATTTCCTTAGAGTTGGGCATCCCCAAACTCAAAAGGAACTGGACAGATCAGAGTGGTTCCTCAGAGAAAAGTCACCATCCCAGTTTCAATCTGGAGGCTAGGCACACCTTTGTCTGGAGTGATTGTTGGAGCTATATCAGTACCTTGGTACTGGGGCCTTCAGAGACAGACAAAAAATTGGATGGTAATAGGGGTAGGTGAGGTAGACTTACAGTTTTTGGTTCTGGCAGGCTGGAGTGGGTGAAGTTCCAGTTCCTCTATGGGTGGCATGGCCATTGTCAGAGGTGGACTTTTCAGGGTGAGTCCAGAGGGGTACTTAGGGACTTTTTTCCTGGCTGGATCACCTGGATTGGGGAGTAATCCTGGGACAAGCTGCCATTGCCTGCTGCTTCCCCATTTGCAAGGCAGAGTGGGTCAAGGAGTCCCTTCCTTCATGGACTACCAGAAAGGATCCACTGCACCCAGGATCACCAATCAGAATCTAGAAGTAAGCCCAGGACAAGCAGCCACTGCCTGTTATTTCCTAAGTTCCAAAGTCAGGGACTGAGGCAGTGTGGTCACTGTGCTCTGGCTCCCAGGTTTTGGCACCAGGTGAAAGTCAACTCAGCAAACTCACTGGGAATGGGGTGGGAACAAAGGAGTTCAGGCAAAGGCTTTATTTCAGGAAGAAATGGAGATGCCTGGGCAGTGTTTCAATAGAGAAATGACTGCCTCAAACTGACAAGGGATACAGTTTTTATAGTTTGGAGGTAGGGAGCTGGGACCAGGGGTTAGGTAGGCTTTCATTGGTTGGTTTTGAGAAGCATAGGGTTGGCAGCCTTCCATTGTGATCTTTAAGATTTAAATATTGCCTTAGTTATGCAAGGTTTTGACTGTTGGAGGACAGATATTGAGTAAGGGGAGTTTATCACATGAGTGCATCTGTCAGAGGATGGAGGTTGAGTAATGGGGGGTTATCAGAAGAATGCAGGTGCTGGAGGGTAAAAAGACCTGAGTTGGGGTGGGGGAACCTGTTTGAAATATTTGCCAGGGGTAGGTCACATCATGGGGGAAGGGGTCCTGTACTCTAGGCCTAACAATAACCAAAGCTGGATCTAACAAAAATGAGCCCATCTGACATGTGCAGTAGCTTAGATAGTAACCTATATCTCATTTTCTGCAACTGAGAATATAATCAATCTGCACATGTTGAATAATTAGATAAAATTACATCATCTGAAGCCATTGTGATCATTATCTTAAAATCTGCCCATCTTTTAATACCATAAAGTATAAGAATTACTGAAGTTTGGAGAGACAGATTTTTGGGTCAATAAGCCATTTTCTCTTCAGCTTCTTGCCTAGCAATAAACTTTCTCTTTGAAACCCCAGTATCTCAGGAATTGGTAGTTGAGTGCATCAGGCAGAGACCTCAAAGCCTTTGTCCAGTAACAATTTGGTGACCTCCTATATGGGTCAAAGGTTCCTAAGGAATCCAACTATTCAAAGCTCTGGAGCCCCAGCAGAGCAGATAAACATGATAACTAAGACTTTTGCAGCTGCTTGACATTCTTCACCCAGGGGCTTGGCAATCGGGTTTTTCTCTCTTCTGCTGACTCTCTAGACCCTTTTGATGCCTCAAAAAGCTTCAAAGAGAGAAACCATTTTAAGTTCCAAGTCTGGACATCTGAATGGTGAATGGGAGATCAAAGTAAAATGGATCAAGAAGTTAATATGGCAGGTCCTGTTTCCAGAACAATGCCCCCTGCTCTGACCTTTATGGTTTCCTGTTTTCTCAGTACCATTCTGTATATGGCTTGAGGTCCTGACCAATGCTGTCTGTACACAGTTTAAAATACTGCCCTAAACTTTTCTTTTGAGTACACTCCCAGAAAATAAGTAACCCAACAATTAGCTGGTGTTCAATGAAATTGAGTATACCTGTTTAAGTGTTAACCAGTATGTTACCTAGGTATAGTAAATATTTAATGCTTGCTTAATTGTTAATCAGTATGTTATTTGGATATAGTCAAGTGTTTAATGCCTGTTTGTTAATTGGTGTGTTTGGTCTAATTATTAAAGGGTGTGTTACTTAAATATATAGTAAGTGTTAAGTGTCTTTACAACTGTTAGTTGGTGCGTTATTGCATCTGTACTGGTCAAATGTTCCTAATTTCATTTCTGATTATGGAAATTCCTTAAAATGGGAACGTGCATTGAAGAATTGGAAAGAGTTTAGTTGTGAGTCTTTGAGAAAAAAGACTCTGTAACACAATCTGGCCTCAATATGATATAGAATCAAGGGAGAAATGGCCTGAGGATGACTCTAAAATTTTTTTGCAAAAGGGGCAGAAATGGGATAAGATATTGTATATCAATCCTTTATTTGTCCCTCTCGAAAGTATTTTTTTGTCTCTGTTTTTTGTAACTAACTTTCTATTAGTGTCTGTCTGCCTGTTCAATATATATTCTCAAAGTTCCAGATGGTAATAGCATATTAACAACAAATCCTTAAAGAGCTCTAATCAAATTGCTTAAAGATAAATAAGCACTGTTATATATAAATTAGTACTCCTGAAGTCCAAGAGGGGGAAAAAAGAAAAAAAAAAAAAAACCCTAAGCAGCAAGATTCAAAACCTCAGTCTTGTAATTACTGTAAACAAACTAAGACATTAGAAAGAAACTGCCCCTGGAATTCCTCTAAGGTAACAGAGGCTGCCATAGGGGG
Source organism: Myrmecophaga tridactyla (assembly GCA_004026745.1). Classification (NCBI taxonomy): domain Eukaryota; kingdom Metazoa; phylum Chordata; class Mammalia; order Pilosa; family Myrmecophagidae; genus Myrmecophaga; species Myrmecophaga tridactyla. The sequence goes on along the minus strand of PVIY010013856.1, from coordinate 22,829 downwards.
CTGCCTCTGGAAAAAGCAAAGGCCTTTTCAACTGTTCAGGTGTCAGCTTTAAATGAAATAGATCTAAAATTAGAAATAATTAAAAGAAAGGCATAGGAAATCAAATCCCATTGCCCTCACCTAGAACTTTTAAATAAAAGTTCAACAGACCAGGCCCCATTCTTTCTGTCTCATTTACCCCTGCCCCCTGGGCCTAACCACTTAAAGCAGCTATGGGGGGAAAAGGGCTGGGCGCATAATGATGGAGGAGGTGTGTTTTGAATTCTTTTATTTTACTGGGCCTGGAGATTAGAAATGGTAGGCATAGAAAATGCTTTGGAATAGTCCATTTATATTAAATTTATTTTTTTCCAATAATACTTTTGCAATGTAACCACAGTAAACAAATCATTTTTAGAATATAAATAGCCTTAGAATGGGAGTAATTGAGTAAGATCTAATTGACAAATTCCGATAAGTAAAATGAAAGGTCCTTGAGAACTATGGAAAAATTTTCCTGGACTTAAGCTTGGGACATATTAAACAGTTGCAGTGTATTTTCTAGAGCTTGATAGTCAATGTACTTTAAAGGTTGTTCATAATTTTAGGATATTATGAAAGTAAAGAGATATTTTTAACCTCCAAAAGAAGGAATCAAAATTTGAAGTAACAAAATCTAATCCAATTCCTGTTTTTATGATGATTTTTTAAAATCAAATGTATGCAATTTTATTCGTTTAAGTATGTTCCCCCTAAATTTATATAAGCTTAGTGATAAAATAAACTAGCATTGTAAAGGCATTTTCAAAATTCCTCTTAAAATATCCTAACTAGACAGGTTGTATAAACTGAGCAATGTACTTGGTAATGATAACACATATAAAACATAATAACATAATATACATAGAGATATGCTGATTTTTCAAATATATCCTATTTAAGAAATCAGTTAAGTAAGAAATATAAATGAAATTTTTGCAAACTTGATCATCTGGATTTCTAATAATATGGATTTTAATTATTTTACCATTTGTTATCCCAGGATGTGGAAGAATTTGAATTTGTAGTGGCTTTGTAAATGTCAATCAGTTTATTTTTGTTAGTAAATGCTGTCACAAATGGGGAAGACATAATTCTTTGTTTCAAAGTGTTTATATTCAGTTGGAATATATGTGTACCATGGCATATTAAGAACAGTAGTAATAAAGGAATAAAATGCTGGAAAAATTTTAAAAAGCAGACAAAGAGTGACCTAAGAAGACCTCAGAGAAGAGATGACACCTGTAAGACCTTTAAATAAGAAAGTATCATCTGAATAAATATAGCTCTGAATTATTATTATTATTTTTTTAACATGGGCAGGCACCGGGAATCAAACCCGGGTCCTCTGGCATGGCAGGTGAGCAGTCTTGCCTGCTGAGCCACCGTGGCCCACCCTGAATTAGTTTTTTAAAAGCTATAACTTAATTTTGTGAAGTAACATGTTCCTGTTATTATTTAATACTTGGGAATAATGTTGAAAACATTTTATGTTTTTTTTCTGAATATGAATCCCGTTATTATTGAAGAACTGATTATATTTCAAATTTGGGCTCTTCTAATCCTTGAAGATAGTGCTGGATTGGACTGAGAAATTGTAGGCATATTGTGAAGTAATCATTCATATGTTATATATAAATGCCTTGCTGCATTCCAAACCCAGCCATAAATATTTTCTTCTTCTATCATGTTGTAGTGTCTCTGCCTCTTCTCCCCTTCATGAATACTGCTATTGGAACATAGCATGCATGTTCAAAGAACTTTGTGAATTTGTTATCAAATTTATTACTAATTATATGCAATCTGGATATTTAAAATATATATAGGTGGGATAGATAGCACTTATGTTATTTCCCATACTAAGATGACCATATTTTCTCATTAAAATGAATTTTGTTTGAACTTCAATACAGGCTCTGAATGGATATGGAAAGTTGAAGAAGGTTTAAGATAGTGAATTTTGTTTGTTGTAGTCATAACTAACTACAAGCCCTGAATAAATATGGAAAGACATAAAAGTTTGTAAATGAGATTTCTGCCTGTCATAGTCAATGCTGACAAAAATTTATAATTTTTTTAAATAAAGATTTTATGTCAAACCATGTATTCATAAAAAACTAAACTTTACTTTTCTCTCTGTTAAAATAATTTGTTAGTCTGCTCCTAATGAAAAGTTATAAATCTTTTTTCTTAGCCATCCAAGTACTCTATCTAGTAGAGAAAGATTTTATATCCAAATGATATCTTTGTTAATGTTTATTTAAGTTGGCCTTATTATCCATTATTTCAAAAGACAAGCCTTTTTAAAGGAAAGCTGTTACAAAGGATTTTTCTTGCACCTTGTAACAGTGAGTGTTAAAATTGTTTAACATATTTTTATAGGAGATGTTTGTAAAGAACTATAGTGGTTAAAGGGCATTTTCTATCCATTTGTTAGCTAAATTTGTATGGGTGAAATGTTATTCATAAAGTTAGAAATTTTATAACACTCCTAAAAACTTGAAAATATTCTCACCATCCATGTTATATCCTAACACAGATTTGCCATAAAATGGTATGATATTGTTAGTCATGGTTTTAATTTTACTTAGAAACAGTCTAAAAATAATGGAAACAGCCAAATTTACTTGTCAGTAGCACTGTTTTTGCTCTAATTTTTTTTTTTTTTTTTGGCATGGGCTGGCACCGGGAATCGAACCTAGGTCTCCAGCATTGCAGGTGAGAGCTCTGCCTGCTGAGCCACCATGACCCACCCTCTAATGCATTTCTAATAGTATATGTGGTCAGCTATAGGTCAGTGCTTCATCTGCAACAAGAAAGGAACTTTAAAAGAGAGGGAGGACAAATATACAAATTATATTTTACCTGTTTATTAACATAACTCTGATAAATGTGTAAAGGAGAAATAAGGCAAACTCTGCTATCATTTGTCAATATAAGACAGCTGTCAAATGTTTTTATTTTTGAAATAGCTTCATTTAAAATGCTTATAAGAAAATTAAGGCTTAGATTGTAAGCTCTTACAGCAGTCACATTTACTCTTGAGATTTAACTGTTATTTCTAAATTCTGAGATGCTTTTCTCTTTGTATAGCCTGTAGTTCTCTGGAATTTTAAGTATCTGTGTGACACCTGATTCTCCAAGTTAGAGATTTTCAGTTATCTGAAAGTCAGCATTACTCCACATATCAACCATTAAGGAAACTGAAAAAGAGATCAGACTCTGATTAGAGCTATAAATGAGGCTGATCTGGTGAAAACTAAGATAAATTAGAATACAGGATATAATATAATAATATAATATTGTCTGTATTTTACAATTTTAACTTCTGTGTGAGACCAGAAGAAGAGATGTTTGTTTTGTAAAATTTAATTTTTCTTTAACACACTATCTAATTTAACCTGTCTGGTCAGTTTACTTAAACAGCCTAATTCAGATTTATTTGACACAGAACCTAGAATAGAGAATAAAAACTTAATATATACTTTGCAAGTTAATGTTATGCTCTGATGCATTTCAGAGTAATTTGGGGCAAAAAACATGATATCACATTTGCAAAGTGCTTTGAGGGGTTGGAGAAGAACTATTAAAATTCCCCACCTGGGGATTTCTTGATATTCTCTTAAGCAACAGGGGCTCCCAATTTAATAAGGCAGGCCCTTGATCTTGAGTCTTACCCTTATGAAGCTTATTTCTGTAATGGCAAAGCTAACCTTACTTATAATTAATTCCTTAGAACCAGTCTCAGAGAACCTCTTTTGTTGCTCAGATATGGTCTCTCTTTCTAAGCTGAGCTCTGCAAATACACTCACTTCCCCCACCCCCATATGTAGGACATGACTTCCAGGGATGTAAGTCTCTCTGTTAACATGGGACATGACTTTTGGGGATAAGTTGGGCCTGAAAACATGGAACATAATTCCCAGGGATGAGCCCAGCCCTGGCATTGTGGGATTGATTGACTAAAAGTGGAGAAAGAAATAGAGGTTCTATGGTGAGGACATTTCAAATTGGGTCAAGAGGTCATTCTAGAGTTATTCTTATGCAAATTTAGACAGATTTGCTAACTGCCATAGTGTGCAAGCGCCAAGCAACAGCATTCCTGGAGACCCTAAAGAATACCCTGGGCTCTATAAAAGTTTTACTTATTAAATTTGTGTTTCAGAGACATAAAACCTCCAGACTGCTCCAATGCCAGATGAACTCTGAAACCCAGAAGTATCAGTCTCTCATAGAACAACACCAGTTTCATCCCTCTGCCCCATAATGTTGATGTCCCTTTTCAGCATGAAAAAATCCAGAGGGTTGTCTCCCTTAAGAGTGAGAGAATTATCACATGAAGAGGAGGACTTATAACTGGAAAGTTATGATTTAAGGGATGATTATGGTTGCTGGATCATTATATATATATATTTGTGCTGATTTGAAAGTATTGTGTACCCCAGAACAGCCAGGCCATTTAATCCTGATTCAATATTGTAGGGTGAAAACCTTTGATTAAATTGTTTCTATGGAGATTGACCCATTCAATTGCAGGTGTGGCTTTTTAATTAGATTATGCCATGGAAATATGAGGTGCCCAATTGTGGGTGTGGCCTTTTGATTAGCTGAAGATGTGACTCTGCCTATTCGAGGTGGATCTTGATTAGTTGACTGGAGTCCTTTAAAAAGGGAGACGTTTTGGAGAACACAGTTGCTTCAGAGCCAACAAAGACACAGATGTTCAGAAATGCAGAAGCTGTAGGAGTTGCTGGGAGCTGAGAGACCCAGCAGAATCTAGACAGAACCCAGTGCTAACAGAGACACAGACATTTGGAGATGCCTAGAGTGCCAAAAGAGAGAGAAGGCACATAGACACAGACGTTTGGAGATGCAGAACCCAGCAGATATCACCATGTGTTTTCCAATGAGATGCTAATAGCCAGAATCCAGTATTGTGTCCTAGAGAAGCTAAGTGAAGGCCCATAAATGTTTAGAGGAAACTAATGGCATCAGAAGCTGGAAGCAGTGGAACCAGGAACAAGGACAAGCAGATGCCAGCCCAGAAGCCTTCCCGTGTAACAGATATCAGCCTTCTTTGAATCAAGGTATCTTTCTTTGGATGCCTTGATTTGGACATTTTTATGGCCTTAGAACTGTAATTTGTAACAATAAATTCCTTTTTTAACAGTTGTTCTACTTCTGATATATTGCATTCCAGCAGCATTTAGCAAACCAATATGATATTCTTTTTTATTTTCTAGTATATTGGACTAGACAGAAGGAAATACTTGAAATCTTTGAACTTAACCCAACTACCCTAATCTCTGATAATGATTGTATTGCCATAATCTTGTGCCATTGTGATTGTAAAAACCTTGTGACTTATATCCACTTTATCCAGTTTTCTGACTTTGGAGTTCTGTGAGCACTAAAATCAGCCCCTAATGTTTATTAATGAAGTCTTGGGTCATCCCTAGAACTAACCCACCTCCAGTCTAACCAAACCTTGATCTAACCAAAATAGGCCCACTTGACATGTGCAATAGCTTAAACTTTATAAGTCACAGGTACCTCATTATAATACTCATATATAAAAATCTCACCCATCAACATATTAAGGCCATCATTTTCTTATATACATTCTGTAACTAAGTACGTAATCAATATGTGCACGCTCAATAATTAGATCATCTCTGTTTTCATTGTCTGGAGCTGTTGTGCTCATTATCTTAAAACTTACACATCTTTTGATAGTATAAAATATCAGAATTACTGTAGTATTGGGAGACCGATTTCAGGGCCAATTGATCATCTGCTCTCCTGCTTCATGCCTAGCAATAAACTCTTTCTCTCTTTGAAATCCCAGTGTCTCAGGAATTGGTCATTAAGCACAGCAGGCAGAGAACTCTCCATTTTCCAGTAACAGACTGACCCCGGAGTCTCAGGATGTCATATTACGAAGTTGATAGCAAGGTTAGGAGTTGAAGGAGGAGAGACTGCGCAAAAGAGTTTAGAGACATTGATCTAATAAAGAACTGTGATAAGAAATAGAGGGAAAAGGTGGCAAAAACTCTAACTAGAAGTTGAGAGTTGTTCTTTGGCTTTCCATTTCTTTTTGAAATGGAGGAGAGAGTAGGTGTGTATGAAGGAAGTTGATGGGTGAAGAAGAGGATATTTTAAGAGGTATTGAAAAAGGACTGTACACCGTGCATTTATTTTGGCATGGTTAATTTTTTTACAAAGTTCTAAATACATCTGAAAATTATTTTGGCTTCAGATTTACTTTTTGTCTTCATATTACAGTCTGATGAGACAATTTTTATTTTAATGTAATCTCAAAATGTAGAAGATCTTTCTTAGTAGGGCATAAAAATAGAAGCCATAAAAGAGGAGAATAATAAAACTGATTTACATAAGCTCCATTTTTTGCCAGCCTCCCAAAAAAATATTCAAAAGTAAATGACCCATTCACAGGGAATCTGTCAAAAGGTTAATTTTCATAATAGAGAAGAGAGTTCCTGCAAATCAGTACTCAAATGATCAACAATTCAGAAGATAAAAAGTAGGCAGTAAGTATCAACAGACAAGTCAGAGGAAAGTGGATACAAATTACATACAAAAATATAACAAACCAATCAACTTTGTTTTTTACTCCAATCAAAATAAAGGCCAGTTGAAATCTCACTGCAATACTGTTTCTCACCTAGATTTACCAAAGGTGATAACATTTTAGAATGTGCTATGTAGAGCACGGCTTGTCACACTGGGACCTGCATGTCTTGTGGGAATGTAGATCTGATTCAGTAGGTCAGGGGTAGAGTCTGACACTCAGCATTTCTGATGAGTTCTGAGCTGATGCTCGTGCTTCTGATCCCACTTTGAATGGCTGTGTGGACAAGCAGAAGCAGTCATTCACTTCTGGTGGGTTTAAAATGGTCCAGCTGCTTTTGAGAGGGAGTTTCCCTTTGTTTTTGTATTCAAATTGTAAATTCATACCCTTAAGACAGCAATTGCACTTCAAAAAGTTTATTTTACAAATACATATCCAAACATGTGGGAAATAATGTGTTCATCGTTGGTAATTGCAGCATTATTTATTAAGAGAAGAATGGAAAACAATCTAATGTTCATGGATAAGAAACTGGTTAATTAAAATATGGTATAGTGTGCAATGAAAAACAACGTAACTTTAAAAAGAATGAGAGTGCTCTATGTTTTATATAATATATATAGTTAAAACAGAACTCAAAAGTACCTGAACATGGAGTACATTTTTTTTCAGGGTATAATTTGATAGATTTCATTCATATGTCCCTTATTAATTATGTTATTTCAGTCAACTGTATTATTAACTATTTCTTCATTTAAGTATCATGTAGGAAACAAGAGATACATTTTCCTATCACTAATATGAAAAGGTCCATTGATCCATATGTCCTGTCTAATTTTAGTTTAAACATACTGGCTTTTTTGGTACATATAGTATATATCTGTTACACCCAAATTTTGAATCACACACTTTTGCATTATAAAAGGTGAATCTTAGCTTCAATATTTATCCCCTGAATTCATCTTTGCCTGATATAATTTTTCCATCCTTTCATTTTTCAGCATTTTAAATTACTTTGTTATAGTTTTTTTTTTAAATCACACATAGAATATATTGGATTTTTCCTTGAGATCCAATATAAAAGTAATTTAAAATTTTTGAATATAGACTGATTCTAGTTTTTGATGAGGGATATTTTGGTCCGGTACTGTCACAGCATTTTATATTTGAGTTTTTTAATAGGTTTGTAAAACCTTTATTCAGGTTTTTACAACAGTTTTTTTGTTGTTTTGTCTGCTTCTTTGTTTGGAGTGTTTTTTCTTCTGAACATTTGGAACATTTGTTTTTCATTCTCATGTTTACTTTTATGACCATAAAGCTCTTTAGTGTCCTTAATCTTTAATTTCTCAAGTCACTGTTTCTTAACAGTAACTTAACAGTGACTAATTTGCATTTCTTTTTTCTCTATACTTCTCTTCCTCTTCTCCAATAACTAATTTTAGTTGATCAGGATAACTTTTAACTTTCTTAATGTTTATATTTGATTATTGAATGTAATTATTTCCAGATTTTTTTGGAAAAGCTTTGAATGATATTATTATAAATCACAATAAGAAATGAGAAAATTGGTACATTTATGCTACTTCTCATCTTTCTCTTCAATTCACTCATCTGCTAATTGGATCATTTCTACATTTTCAGGATTTATAGTGGTTTGCATTCTATTTGGTTGCATAATAGCCACATTTTTAAAAAATTTTAATCTTTTTACATCCACACATAGATGTAATGTTCACTGCCAATACTTTTTTGGAGTTTTCTTATTTATCTCTTCTTTGGCTGAAGAATGATCTCCAGTAATTTCTTCAGAAGGAAGCCATGCAAACAGTTTTTCCTAAAGTAATGACAAATTCAATTTGTCTATTGAGGTTAGCTTAGAATAGATTTTTAGAGCCAAGACCCTGGGACCAGACTGCTTGGGTGTGAATGGCGATTACGCATTTTAACCTCTCTCAATGTGCTTCAGTTCCCTTATCTATCAAATGGGGAAAATAATAGGGTTGCTGAATGGCTACAACAATTACTCTATTTAAAGCATTAAAACAGTGCCTGTCGCATTTTAAGCAGACTAGAAGTGACTGCCATTACAGATTGCCTTTACACTTCAATGGCAGTTTGGTTTGGTCTAAAATTCTTGGGTTACGTTTTCTTTCCTTCAGAATTTTGTGGGGATTATTCTGAGCCTTCAAGATTTCAATGTTGAGAAGTCTCAGACCAGTCTGATATGTTTGGTATTTTGCTACTCTATTTAGCACTTAGAATCCAGCAAAATCACTAAGATGCATCTGGTGTTGGCCCTTGCATGTTAATATCTTCAGAAATAATACCTGACGTTATGTGGCTTTTTACCTGTAATTTCAAGTATCCTTTTATGTATGGAAAAGTATTAAATAATTACCCTTTGGGGAATCCAATCTTATGTATACTGGATATCCTTTGCTTGTCTTCCATATCTAACCATTTATCTCTAATCATTTTTAACTACTTTATCTTCTGTTTCTTGTTGATTCTTCTAGTCATGCTTGTGTGCCTTACTGTGATTGTAACAATATCTAGACCTTTTCTGCTTTTATTTTCGTCTTTCATTTCTATGTTTGGTTACAGCTCTGCCCACTAAAGCTGCCCATCCCCATCATTATTCCTCCTTTTCTTCCTTGAGTTCTTATATTTCAGCTTTGTGTGTGTGTACATATGTGCGTATTTAAATGGAGATGTAATTAAAAAAAGTTCTCCTCAAAATATTTGGGCAAAATGTTCATTTATTACAGAGTAAAATATTTCTATTGGTTGTTGTCCCCTGCCATTAAGTTTTCCTCATTATCCTTTATTTTATTTATTTAAAGTATATTTGTTATAAATTCTTTACCAGTTCCACTTGACTACCTTTTGTTGGTGGAATTGTTTTTTTCTCAGATCTAGTTTCACAAGAAATATTAATATAGATATAAGTCTGTTTATATCCTAGGATAGAGAAAAAAAATAGGATTACACATACGAGTTTATTTAACTCCTTCTTCTCCCCTAAAATAATGAAGATTGGTTGCTCTAGGCTATTAATCAGGAAAAGGTAGCTATTCCTTCTTCCACACCATTAGAGTTCTCTTTACAATTTGTTTGAGTGATTTGCTGCTTCTTAAGACAAAACAAAGTCTAGGAAAACTAAAAGCAAACTTATTTCTACTTTGCAAACTGGGATTTGGTTTAATATCAAAGGATATGCCCTTACTTTGACAATGGAAATTGATAGTTCTTTTTGGGATCTGCAGTTGAGAGTAGCCTACATCACCTTCTTTATCCTTTCTGTGTCTGTGCTTCCTTTCTAATACCTTTTGGTACAACTTTCATCTATTTTGTGATTTGAAATTTCAGCTCTTTCCTTATTTATTGAAGATGCAATTTATATTATTGTTTTTCTTTCACTTTCTTACTTTTGAGTGTTTTAAAAAGAAATAAAAGAAATGCTGACTTTATACTTTGATCTTTAAAAACAGCCAGTTACTTATTTCAGAAACAAAATAATACAATAATTTTACTGAGTAATTAAAAGACATTTATTTAGTAAAGGAATAAAAATGGGGACACAGAAAGCATACTTGATTGTCACAATAGTTAGTTTAATTAGAAACTCCAAATTTTAATTCTATATATTTTTTTGCATTACCTGTTACTTATTCCCTATATAATGAGGTCTAAATCTGCCTGAGAAATACCAGATACTTAGAAAATGGATTTGCTAAATAAATGGAGATTATATTTCCAATGATATTTATGTGAGAAACTAGATACTTTGGAATATTCTTTTCTTCTCATTTCAAATTTTCAGTAGTTGATTTACAAGTTACATTGTAGACTCTTGATTCTAAGATCTACTTATTTTATATCAACCCTATTCTCAATCATATCCCTCTCTTGTTGAGTGCAGTTATAGAGCGGCAGTCTAGGCTGAATGATACATGTGTTAAATAATCATTAGAGAGCGATACAACAAGAAATAAAGGTGCACTATGAAGTTTTGGAACATAAAGCATTACAGAGAAAAAGAACTCTGAAAGTGGTATGATAGAATATCCTAGAGCATGTTTTCTTATTTATCTTGAGGATTCGACACTGAGAAAGATTGAGGTAGGGGGTACCTATGTTAGCAGAGACAGATGACACCAAACAAAAGGCAGTTTGGCTCTATGACCAAAGTAAGGAACAGAGGTGAGATAGACAAGTTTTTTTTTTTTAATTCCACTGTATTAAATACTGTATGATAAGTATAAGAGAAACCTTGGCTTTGGCAGAAAATAGAATGATTGTAAGATAGGTGTCCATCAGGAGAATTGACAAGAAAGATAACCATGATGTAGTGGATAAGACAACTGTTCAGAGAAATCAAAGCCTAGATGTTATTAACCTAACAATTAAAAGCAGAGGCGATATAAGGTCTATTTTCAGAAAGTGGAGAAACCTCAGACTTAACTGTTAAGACAAGGAGCTGACTGGAATCAAATATAGAACATAACATTTTTAAGACAATAATTTTACTAAAGGAATCCCAGCATATAAGAGAATGTACCTTGTAAGACCATAAAGAAAAGCAGGTAAGTGATTAACACGATGGTTATCTTTAAGGGTCAGGGAATGTTAGGTAATTGAGAAGTGGGTGTAAAGGGACTTCTGGAATTCTATTTCTTGATGTGAGTGTTGGTTTTAAATGTATTTATTTGGTGATAATTTGTTGATCTGTGCATTTAAAAGTATTTTGCAAAAGTGATTACATAGATACAGAAGGTAAAGTCATTATTGATATTAGTTTCTTACATTTTTAATATCTCACCATTTTGGTAAGCCCCATTTACACAAACAAGACCAAAGATGTAGATTAATCCTAATAATAACTGGTAATCACATAAAGAAAGTAATGCCAAGCATTTTGCCTATTTTAAAATTGCCTATGATTTTCAAATATGTTTTGACCCTTTAATGATTGCTTTGCAGCTCTAAAATAGATATTATAAGTAAGATTAATATAGAGCAACATTCTCAGTCAGTTCCTTTTAGTATACAACCAATAATTTTCAGTTGTTAAATGAAGAAAAGGTTACCATTTGTTTTACTCTAGTGACTAGAAGAAATCAATAATGTGAATTTTTATTTTTTTGCAAACAACCAGTTGTCCCCCAGCAAAACTCTCAGAAAATTACCTCTATCTGCTTGCTCTTAATATTCCTTAGTTAATGATAAACTTTGTCATGTAAAATTGTGACTATTGGCAGTTTGTACTAAATTAACCCATAAAGAAATGTTTTTCAGTACACTAAAATCAAGTGAACAATCTCTGATAATGCCTTACTCAGCTTTTGTTACACAATAAGTGTGAACTTTATAATGGAGCCCTACTTAAGAAACGAATTTGTTCACTTGCCTTACATTCAAAGCTACCCAAATTCTAAACACAAGATAATAAACTTTTCTTCTTAGCTTCTGGCATTAACTTAAGCATATTCAGTTTATGCAGCAGGTTTTTTTATTTCATTATCAACCTATGGATCTACTTTAAACAGTTACTCTACATCTTCCTATCTTTATATGCATAATATAAAACCACCTAACTAGCTTTTCTTTTTAGGAAATAGCAATGGATATGTTTTCTTCTCTTAACATTTAAAAAATATCATATCGCAGTGCAAATTACATGATCATATTTTTAATGATGTTTAATAAAAACATAAAGTGAGGGCAGATCACGGTGGCTCAGCAGGCAGTTTCTGCCTGCCATTCCAAAGACCCAGGTTCGATTCCTGATGCCTGTCCATGCAGAAAAAAAAAGCAAAACCATAAAGTGGACCACTGGTCAATGCTCTTGAAATTAAAAGTAAATCCTATGACAAAATCTATAAAAACATCATCCATTCATTCCTTCATCAAATATAGATTGGATGCCAACTCTATTTATCTAGGTCCTGGGAATATGGTAGGTGCAAAGGACAAAAGGGCCTTTCCCTGATGGCATTTATATTCCCATGAAGAAGGCAAAAAATAAAAACAAATGAGTAAAATATGTTGATGGTAAGTGGTATGGAAAATATAATGCAGGAAAAGTGTAAGGAGGTTGGAGGACAGTTTTGATTTTACATGTTACATCAGGGAAAGGCTCACTGGGAAGGTAACATTTGAGTAAAGTCCTAGGGAGGTGAGAAATGAACCGTGTGGACATATAGGGGAAGAATTTTACAAGCAAATGCTGAAGAAACAGGTAATACAAAGACCCTGAGGTGAGAGCAAGACTGTGGGGTTTGAGGCAGAGCTGGGGATGGAGTAGCTGGAAAAAACAATGAGCAAGGAAGAAGACTGCTTACATATCCTTAGAGAAAGAACTGATGGAAGGAGTGATCAGGGAGGTTAGACTGAAGCTTTGTACATCAAGGTTAAGACTTGAATTTTACTTACAGTGAGATGGAAACACCATTGGAGGTTTGAGCAAAAGAATGACCTGATTTAAGTTTTAATAACATCAGTCTGGGTCTGGGTTGAATAAAGACCAAAGAATAACAAGGGCAGAAACAGGGAAACCAAGTAAAAAATGGTGTTTGGACCTTTTCATAGGAGTGATCATGATGGGCTGTGGTTGGATCCTGAATAAAATTTTAGAGTATTACTGGTAGGATCTGCTGAAGGATTTTACTTTTTTTGTATAAATGAAACAAAATAGGAGTCAAGAGCAATTCCGAGTATATTTGCCTGAGTCACTGGAAGGATGAATTTGGATTGAGTCAGAGTCAAAAATAGGTGTTTGGGGAGTGGGATGCTTGACATTTTGGTTATGAAAAAATTACAGATTTTCACAGTTATAAGACTTACATATGAACATTACAATGCATAGGGTAGTCGAGATAGAGATCAAGACTAATGAAGGAAAGTAATTTAGGGAAATGATAGAGTGGGTTATTGGAAGGGAAATCTGCACAAAGATTGCAAGTATCAAGTATAATGAAAGGGAGAGTTTCAGAGATGGTGCTGGTGCCTTAGGAATTGCATCTTTAACGAAGCAGGGGGAAATCCCTGATTGCTGCACAGCCATACCAACAGGGTGAACATGGTATGATTATTATCAGGTGGCATGAAATGTAAAGCTGATTTTATTGGGCAGAGAGAATTATCTTGGTCTTCCCTCAAGGTTTCAAGATAAGGGTATGGAGGAGAAAGAAAGGAAGTACTGGAGAAAGTGACCGTGATGTTCAGAGAAGAGGATCGGGCATATTGTATTTTGCTGCTCACTCCCTGTGAAGTCCAGAGGTGGTAGTGGAAGGGTATCAGAAATTGTGGGGGAGTGAAACATGGAGCCAGAGATGGGATTGAACATAGATTTATGGAGGTTAGGGTCTGAGTGATAAGGAGACCATGGTATCTTGGGATGTCTGTGGAGCGATTGGTTCCTATGGACTGCAGGCATGTAATTATCAGGGGCTATGAATTGTAAGGGTAAGAAACAGTGGCAGGTCTTGTGAATTTCATGCAAAATTCTGATTTTCCCATTTGAATTCTGCCAGGATTTACACATTAACAAAATAGCTCTCATACTTCACACATGGATTTTCTACTCACTTCTGGGCAATGGATGATGCCAACTAACTAGCAAATGACAGAGAAGGTCTTTGCTGTTAATGAATTTACATTCTCATTGGGATGGTGGTGAGTCACATAAATTTAACATTCAAATAAAAAGAAAATACTGCACAATGATAGGCATAATACAAAAGCCACATAAATTATAAAGCACAAAAGTAGGTACTATTTTGGATGAGAAGGTCAAAAGTCACCTTTTGGAGCAATGACTTTTATCAGAAAACTAAATAAAATAAGGGGATGATCTAAGCAAATTCTAGATTTCAAGTCTGGCAGCAGAAGAAGCAATAAGTTCATTTGCCTTGAGGCAGAATTAATCTTGACATGTTTACTTGAGTGCACAATGAAAACACAATGGAGAAGAGTGAACTAGGGAGAGTCAGAGGCCATGAGACTAGACAAGTGTCGGATCCTGTAGATGGGCTTTCTCACCTTGGTGCTGTTGACACTGTGCGCACATACCTCTGGGGGCTCCCTTTGCATTGGAGGATGTGTAGCAGAATCCCTGATTCTACCCTTTAGATATCAGCCTCACACTCAAAAGTGGCTCCAGACTTTGTCCAGTGTCCCTGGGAGAAGGAAGAGAGAGCAAAATTGTTTCCATTTGAGAACCACTGATTTAAGTTGTTACAAGCTACAATACAGAGTGTAACAGGGAACCATTGGTGGATTTTGTGCCGAGATACAAAAGGATCATATTTAAATTTCTAAAAGATAATTCCCATTGCAGTGAGGAATATTAATCATAGGGGACAAACACTGGAAACAGGTATATCATTTATTAGAGTGTTTGTGTTTTTTCCCCAGCAATCCAGGTGAAAGAAATGCATGCGAATTAAGATGGTGTCGAAATACAGTGGCACAGGTGATGGTTGTAATTTAACTGTGAGAAATGTTCGAAGTTAGAAATCTCTTGAAATTATGGCCAAAAGGACTTGCTAACATTTTCGGATGTGAGTACTCAGAGATTAAATCTGAAGGTGGTTTTTTTTTGCTTTTTTTTTTAACTTTAGCATTTATCATTTACTAAGATGTGAATAAGTGGAGAGGAGGTGGATTGGGACGGTGATGGAGGAAATCAGGAGTTCAGTGTAAGGTGTCAATTAGAAATCACGTAGACAAGTGTATGTACCAGACTGGATCTCAGGGGTGTGGATGGAGCTGGAACTGTCAATTTTGGATATTTCATATCTGATCATCTCTAATATCAATATAGATTGCATTTGCGGCAAGACTTGATTGATTACCTGGATACTGATATAAAATATAGTAGAGAAAGGCTTGAGAATGGAGTCCTCAAGTATACCAAACTGTAGAGACTGGGAATAGACAGACACACAAGCAGACTTCATTTAGAACAGGGGACCATATGTTGGAATGTCGTTCCAGAAACCAAGTGAAGAAAGTGTTTCACATACAGTGGTGTGAATCAGTTGCAAGAAATACAATAAGAATAAGATGAGTATTGAGAATTGTCTATTGGATTTACCAGGATAGAGGACTTTGGTGAGCTAGATAACAGCATTTGAGATGAAAGTCTGATTGAAAAGAGTTTAGAAGAGAGAA
Organism: Myrmecophaga tridactyla; assembly: GCA_004026745.1. Taxonomy (NCBI): domain Eukaryota; kingdom Metazoa; phylum Chordata; class Mammalia; order Pilosa; family Myrmecophagidae; genus Myrmecophaga; species Myrmecophaga tridactyla. The sequence goes on along the minus strand of PVIY010013856.1, from coordinate 7,042 downwards.
CGAGATGAGATATTGAAAAAAATAAATACAGAAAAAGTTATTTTGAGAAGTTATTAAAACAGGAGAGCAGAGTTACAAGGATCAATAGATTATCAACTGCCCCTAAATCCTCTTTTTGTATATACTAATTTTGTTCTAAAACCAGACAATTCAATTTTCTAATTTGCTTCCAAGTCATTGAACACAGCATATTTCCATGTATTCCAAAATAGAAATTTTATATGAAAGGTATCTATTGTAATGATTTAATATAATAAATTATGATATATGAAGAAGGTTTATTTTAGATAATTTAAAGAAACAACTTCAAATAATAGGTCTAAGATTATCTATATCTTAAATAGATATCCATTTATTCAGCTAACATATATTAAACCTTATATTGAGCCAGCCAGGTTTAAAATATTAATAGTTTTCTTCCCATACATAAACCTGTAAGAGTATATTAAAATCATGTGATTAAAAATAATCACAATTTTTCATAAGTTTAAAAATGATTTTATGGTTTTTATGATACATTATAATTTGGGAAACTATTGGAGCTCCATTTACTAAAAGAGATGGCATTTATATAGAGAAGAGATAAAATGAACATTTCTAGTATAATTACAAACCACGCAAATTGAGTAAAGCCAAAGGAAAAAAATTAACAAACACATTTAGAAACAATATGTGTCTCTATAAAAATAGCAAGTGGCTTGGGATGTAGAAAATTAGTCAATATGTCACACACTCATCAGCACAAGTAAGAGATGGTTTTTGTTTGCTAATTCCTAACATCTTATGTCTGAAGTTATCTCTAAAATCATCAGAATTAGACAAAGAGATCATTTTGCTTCTCCAGCTGCACACCTGACTCTTGAACATTAAGGCAACTGAGAAAGTTATGCTCTGATATTTTCTTCTTTAATTGAAAAAAGATACACTTGGGGCATCTTGATGCCAAGCTAATAAATCCTGAGGAAAGGATTTAATATTAGAAAAATGGATATAAACTTGGAACGGACTAAATCGGCTCTACTCTAATGAACTGTGACATTTAATACATAATGGCAAAAATTACAGCTTAAATCCTTGTTAATCAGAATGGGACTAAATCACTGATCACTAATAATGACTTTCTCTTCATTCCCCAAAATATATTTTTTTAAATAATGAAAGAAACTCACAGTAGGATACACTGGTTTGGCATATCTTACATGCTCTTATTTAGTAAGAAAGGGAAGAAAAGAAGAGAAGAAAAATTAATCTCCACTGAACTTTAAGTCTCTATTCTTACATAAGTGGCACTTGACTTTTTATGTGTGTACGTGTATGTATGGGTGTGTGAGTAATCAATGCCTTTTAAAAGAATCTATCAAAGAAAGCACTCTCTGGCATAAAGTAAGTGTATTTCAAGAAAGCTGTACAATCCCTGAGAAACTATTGTTTCACACCTTTATTTTTCTTGGATCCCACTTACTGACCCAACATGAAGAGACTGCTGAAGAGAAGGGGTGGGGGGGACAGCATCTCTAATACATGGGCTTCTGTATTTGAGGTGCCACATACCAATAACATGTACTGGACAGGAGCTCTGTGACTGTAGCAATTAATCACTGCCCTCACAGGTAGAAAAGATGAGCTGAAGTTGGGTATATTGACCTCCCCTAAAATGAAGAGCAAGATGCTGCAACCCTGTTCTCATTTCAAGGCTATTTCTCCAAGTCATGGAACTTCTCCCATGGGGAATGTTAGCAATTTCAATTTTTCTGAATCAACTAAGGAATAGTTATCAGTGAGATAGGAAGGTAGAGCCCCAAACAAATCTAATGTTCCATTTTTACTACATGTCTAAAAAAGACAAATTTATAGAGGACAAATCTATGGCTGTCCGAGGCTGGGTGGAGTGGAAGTAGGAGCAAATTCTAAATGGGTTTAAGAGAAATATTGGGGGCAAATACCATGTAATGGGTTGGCTTAAACAATAGGCATTTATTGACTCGTGGTTTAGAGTCCTGGGAAAAATCCAAAGTCAGAGCATTATCAAGGTGATGCTTTCCTTCAGAAGAAGACTGGAGTTCTGGAGCTGTCTGCTCGTGATTGGCTCTTCTCTCACATGGCAGTGGGTTCCATTGACTTCCGGCTTCTGGTTGCTCCCTGTGGCTTCCCCTAAAAGGCGTTCAGTAATGGGATTAAGAACCCATCTTGATTGAGTTGGCCACACCATAACTGAAGTAACCTCATCAAAAGTCCTGTTTATAAAGAATGGATTAAGTCAAGAACATGTTTTTCTGGGGCACATTGCTTCAAACCACCATGCTGTTCTAAAACCCGATTGCAATGATGGATGGGTTCACAACTCTGTAAACTTATTAAATATCATTGCATTGTTCCTATATAGTGAGTGAAATTTACAGAATGTCAATTTTACTTTAATAAAGCTGTAAAAAAATCAGCTATTTCTACTGTTGCAGATTTAAAATTGTGTGTATCTGAATGTCTATTTTAAAAACATTTTTCAAGGATATTTATTAAGTATTTATTGGTGAGAAAAAGAAACACTAATATATAAAACTGGGATGGAAAATTATACAAAGTTTAGAAATAACTTTCTTCTTCCAACACAAAGTGTTTATGTAGTTGAATGGTCAAGATTTATTGGAAAATACAGTAATAACATGTTTGAGAACATGACTTGTTCAGCTAAGGTTTAATTTTTGGTATCGTTTGCTGTCCTAGGTTTCATATTTGTAAGCTTTCCCCACCTAATACTACCGCATCCAAATTTTAAGGAAAAATTAATTCTTCATTTCTACATTCTGTCAGTAATGAGACTATAGTTCTGCTATTATACTTATTACTCTGAATTATAGTTGCTTTTGTGTTTTTCCCCCCACTGGTCTGTATGTTTCTTATAGCAGGGCTTATATCTTATATTTATGTTTGTGTTCACAGATCCTTGCATAGCACCTGACACAATGTGGAAAGGAATAAATGTTTGTTCAATATATGCATATATCTAATATGGAGTTTATTTTCTCTGTGGTATAAAAATAAATTACATTATCACCCCTCTTGCAGTTTTCTAAATTTGAGTAAATAATAAACCTAAGTGGAAGACTTATTTTTTTTATATGCTCACTGATTTCTTTCAGATGAAATATGATTGAAACAAAGGTTAATCTAAATCCTCACTGTCCATTATGGAAACATCTAGCTGTATGTGGTTATTTAAGTATTCCATTAATTGAAATAAAATCAAAATCCTCATTTCAGTGTTCAGTGTTCATATATGGGCAGCACAGTTATAGAATATTGCAATCATCACAGAAATTTCTACTGGACAGAAATATCTAGATCCTTATATGTTGTGAAGCTGATCTAGATTAAAATTCATTGACTTTCAACCTACTGGCTTTGTCAACTAAGGACTGGCTGGGATATACTCTTGTGTTCCAGACCACTGGGAAAGTGTTTAATGAATGACAGCCATCACATTCTAACTTCTCTCTTACTACCTTCTATTGTTGTCACCATACATTATCCAAAAAATAAAAAATAAAAAATACAACAAATGTACTTCCCAAACTACTAAACAAATTCTAATTATACTTATTAGAGAGGCTGATTCTTATATCCAAGTAGTAAAGGAAAATAAAATCAGTCCAGGACAATATTCCTTCATATGGAAATGGTTTTGAAAACAAAAATGAAAACATTATATAATATCTATATACATGGCTACAATAAGCACGATTGACACATTATGAAAGAAATTTAAAAATGCATCAGTTCTTTTCCTGCTGGATAAATGTTATGAAAACAAGAAAGGAGGAACTCTGGTAAAAGAAATACTTCAAGATTCATTAATGAACTAAGCTCTTGAGAATAATATCAGTGAAAAGACGTTTTTAAAACTCGATAATTATGTGGCCACTTACATCTTGTAACTATTCATTCTCAGGCTATAAAGAAGGGTAATCAAATCCCCGGCTGACAGTGACGAGCTGATTGCCTACAGAGGTAGTGAAGAGTGAAGAATGTTCTTGCTATCACTGTTCTCATTTGCTCTGACCATAGTCAGCTTATGTCTTTCTATACCTGAACAGGTCAAGTCATGATCACCATCAGCTGCAAGGTACAGGTGTCAACAGAGAGAGATAGGTTCACTTATTTACACTCAAGTAGTATATTTTGAGAACAAATACTGAACTTGGGGCAGGAAAGATTAAGTGTACACAGCATGTTCCAATTCTAATTTGGCTCAGTTCTGATCTATGTACTCCACAATAATTTATCTCTTATTTGATAACATTTTAAAGTAGACTTAATCAGCTCATTTTACAGATGATAAAACTAAGAAACAGGATAAATAACTTGCTTGTAGTGTTGGAGCTGTTAGGTGTAGGTATCAGGATTGAAATTTAGATCTGCTTGATTCAAAGGCCAAGAACTTGGTTTCTCTGTCTCCCTTTTTGAAAGAGAGCCAAGAACATTTAGACATTTCCAGTCAGTAGTAAGTATGTCATCCAACACTATTTGTGGTAAGTACCACATTGGTAGGTAGGAATTGGAGACATGCAAAGAGAGCAGAATCTAGCACATCGTTGGTGTGTTAATCAGGTTCTCTAGAGAAACAGAACCAACAGGAGATATCTGTAAATACGAGATTTATAAGAGTGTATCACACAACCATGGGGACATAAGAGTCCTAAATTAGTAGGGCAGGCTGGGAGCGGGCAGCTCCAATGAAGGTCCTCAACAAACTCTGCAGGAGAGGCTGGCTGGTTGAAGCAGAAAGAGATATTCTCTCTTCTTAATTCTCTGTAAAACCCTTCAGGTAGTTAGACTAAATGTCACTCATGGCAGAAGACACACCCCTTAGCTGACTGCAGATGTAATCAACCACAGATGTGACCAATGTGCTTGTGATTTAAGTCCATGAAATGTCCTGACAGCAATGGATAAGGATGGGCTTGCTTGACCAGACAACTAGGCACCATCACCTGGTCAAGCTGACACATAAACATAACCACCACAGCTGGTATATGCCATTTCATTCCACTGCCTCTAGCATCATGAAGGACTTCAGGGATTAGGTGTGGGATCATGACCTTGGAACCACCTCTAACTATTAATTGCATATACAATAATTGAGAGTAGCTTCTACTCACCCATTTAGTCATTCACCCACTCATTTACAAAAATATATGTTTTCGTTTCCTAGGCTATTCAAAGCAGATACCATGAAATGGGTTGGCTTTTAACATTGGGATTTTATTAGTTTACAGTTTGAGGCTATGCGAATGTCCAAATGAAGGCACCATCAAGGTCATGTTTCCTCCCTGAAGACCAGCTGCTGGTGATTCTTGGCTCCTCAGCCACATGGCAAAGCACAGGGTGGGATCTGTTGATCTCTCTTTTCTCTTCTGGGTTTTGTTGTTTTCAGTTTCTTACTTCCCTGGCTTTCATTCTGTTTATCAAGGACTCCAGTAATAAGATTAACTTGCATCATGAATGCGGTGGGTCACATCTTAACTGAAGTAGCGTCATCAAAAGATCCTACTTACAATTGGCTCACTACAGGAATGGGTTAGCTTTAAGAATGTGATTTTCTGGGGTACAGATAGCTTCAAACCACTGCGACATTCATGTGTATTTTGTGGCAGACATTCTGCTAGGTACTGGGGATATGATAATAAAAAGAAAAAAAGAAAAACAATCTCTTTTCCCTTCAGACTGGTACATACCCTAACTGAAAAGAGGCAAGGCATCTGATTGAAGGAGGAGGAAGGAAGTCTATATTGGAATTTGTTGAATTTGTTCCCTTCACGGGAAGATTGGCTTAGAATATTTGTTTTAACAAAAGACATTTTATATTTTAGTATTAGTTTGGGGTCTTTTACATGTTAGAAGAGATCAAGAAACAAAACGAAACAAAACCCAGCATCCTTACTAAACTATGTTAATCGAGATAATTCTCAGAAATGTCAGGAAATTAGGCATCAGCATTCCCACAGCAGGTCTCCAATAACGCATTTTGCTTTTAAGAGGAGCCAAAGTACGATCAAGAACCATCCCTTTCCATTTACTTCTTTGCTTCTACTTCACCTTGACCCTTTTCAGATCTCCATGCTGTTGTATATTTCTTTAAGAGCAGGCTTCTGGTGGTTTCTAATACTGAGTTGGAAGAAATAGCTAAGAATAATATAAGAATCATTTTATAATCTAACTGAGTATTTTTATTACCATTATGCCAATGAAAACATATGAAATTATCAAAATTATGTATATAAAATAAACCTTTTTTTTTCTGAGCCTTAAACATATTTACCATATGTTTTCTAAGGTTTCCCACCCACTCCAATATCCTTCACCAACTACCTCTGACATTTAAACTTATCTAATAAGAAACTTGGCTTATTGAATTGCACAATATCAGGTAGAATGTTCTGTTCCTTAAAAATCTTTCACAGATAAGGACTTTAAATCTAGTCAAAGTAGTTCTAAGCTACAAAACAATAATGAAACCCATAGTATCTTGGGTGAATGTAAGAAAAAATTTACTCCAAATTGATTGCAGTATTGAATACACAATTATTTGATGTTGCTGTAAATCACTGGATGTATATTTTGGATGATTATATGGTATGTGACTCTAAGTAAAATCACATTAAAATTAACTTATCTATCAAAAATGTCATTCCCAGTGTAAATTTTTTCAGGTATATTGAATATTATTTACAGAGAGTAAACTTTATGCTCCTTAGGGTGTATAGTTATGTGAGTTTGCGCAAATGCATAGTTTCATGGCATCACCCTAATTAAGACAAAAGAAGTGTTCCATCACTCTCTAGGTTCACCAGAGGCCCTTTATAGTTGAGTTCTTCTCATAGCCACTGGCTGCCTTTGATCTGTTTTCTGTACCCATAGAGTTTTGCCTTTTCCAAAATGTCAGATGAGTGGAATTCTACTTTTTTTTATTCCTACTTTTTTCACTTCAGAATCTTTTGAGATTCACCTTTATTCATGCATCAATAGTTTGATACATTTGACTGTT